>JBAMJR010000151.1:1182500-1382500 GCA_038501785.1 Myoxocephalus aenaeus | reverse complement strand
CCGACAATCATCATCAAAAGTGTCGGTGTGCTGTTGAATAGAATTATTCATTTATTTGAACTATTTCTTCTTCTTCTTCTTCATCATTTGTTCGGTTGTTTGAATTGTGTTTGTCTATTTTAATCTATCTGGGAGAAAGAATGTACTTTGGTGTATGTATGTGTGACCCCGCACTGTTCAAGTGTCTTTAGTCTCCGATAAGGAAACACTTGATGGAGCTGAAAGGTCTCCTGATTTGCTTTCTGCCACCAACCACCTCCAGCCTTATGTGTATTTGCTGGAAGACTGCTTAGGCGTCTGAGAGGGGAGGTATTTGTAATTATATCGGTAGATTAGGGGGTAGACTGGAGGCCGCTTGGACTAGCTTTGTCATGTCTGAGAAGTAGGGGAGGTCGAGTTGTGCAGCATGTCCCTCGGGTATCAAACGAGACGCTGTTAGATGGAGGACTAGAGACCGAAGCGCCGGCTCCAGATTGGCTGGGTGTAGTGTAACGTGGTGGGAGATGAGGAGGTGAAGAAAGGGCGGCCGCTACGCAGTACGGCCAAGACAAGAGTCACATTTTAATTTTTTTTTACCAGAAGTTCAAAACCAGATAGACGTGAGCTATAAAAAGATGGTGTATAGTAACATAGCGCTTTGTTTCAGCAAGCTAATACAGTTTTTATGGATTGCTTACACACTCAAATTAAAAGTAGTACACTATTAGCCAAACCTTACACTCAAGAAGCAAAACATCAGCACATTGTCAACCTCACACTTGTTGCAAAACTCTACACACAGTGATTTGCAAAACACTAAACACACTTAACATACATTACACACAAAAATCTATCATGAAGTCACGTCCTTGGAATACCAAAGCACTGACTGTCAAATTACCACACCGTCCAACCAATTGGTTCAACACAGTCATCAGGTGTGCAAACACTCGTTTGCTTAATTGTAGACACACCAATCAGGTGTATAAGCACTATAAAAAGCAGCAGGTGAGTTCATCGGTCTTCAAGCACAATGGAAAGAGTCAGAGAAAGAGTAAGACGAGGAGGAGAACGAGGAGGACGAGGAGAACGAGGAGGACGAGGAGGAGGACGAGGGGGAGGAAGAGGAAGACAAGAAGGTGCTCAAAGAGGACCGAATCTGACAAATGAGATCCGCGCAACACTGGTTGACCACGTTGTCAACCACGGCCTGACGCTGAGGGAGGCTGGACTGCGAGTACAGCCAAATCTAAGCCGATATACAGTGGCAAGTGTGATGAGAACATTTCGACTGGAAAATAGGTATTGCAAAAATATCATCATATCAAAAACATCTGCACGGTTTCAGTAACTGCTTACAGTACTGTATTCTATGCACTATCAGCACTTCTGTTACCTTTTCCTGTGAAATTACTGTACTATTGTATACTGTTTATTTTTTTTCTAAATAGGATTGAGGGTCAGGGATGACAAGGGGGAAGGCCTCCTATGTTCACAGAACAGCAAGAGAGGGAGATAGTAAACATGGTTTTGGCCAACAATGCTATAACACTCAAGCAGCTCCAAGCTAACATTGTCAATAACCACGCCATTTTCAACGATATCCATCAGGTCTCAACATCAACACTGGCAGGCATCCTAAAAAAATAACATATTCAAATGAAGCAAATTTATCGAGTGCCTTTCGAGCGCAATTCCGAAAGGGTGAAACGACTGCGGCATGATTATGCAGAGGTATGTATTCACTTTAGCAGTGTGATCTTGCATACTGTCTCATAATCTTTTACTGTACTGTAATATGTATACTAGATCTACATTGAACTACACAATTTTGCCTGACACTGTTTTTCAGAGAGTTTTACGAATGGATGGAGAGGAGATCCAGCATGAGTTCATTTACGTAGATGAGGCTGGGTTCAACCTGACGAGAACACGAAGGAGGGGAAGAAACATCATTGGCCACAGGGCTATAGTCAATGTCCCAGGGCAACGTGGGGGTAATATAACACTCTGTGCAGCCCTTACACAGAATGGGGTCCTCCACCGCCATGCCCATATGGGCCCTTACAACACAGCACTCATACTTACATTCTTGGACCAATTGCACAACATAACAGCATCAAATCGATCATATGCAATACATTGTTGTCTGGGACAATGTGTCTTTCCACCGCTCTGCTCTGGTTCAGAACTGGTTTCAGCAACATCCACATTTCACCGTCCTATATCTTCCACAGTACTCTCCATTCCTCAACCCAATAGAAGAGTTTTTCTCGGCATGGCGGTGGAAGGTATATGATCTCCGTCTCCAGGCTGAGGTACCCCTCATCCAAGCCATGGAGGAGGCCTGTGACCAGATGGAGGTAGCAGCAATGCAAGGATGGATTCGTCATTCAAGACGTTTCTTTCCAAGGTGTCTTGCTAATGACAACATTGCCTGCGATGTTGATGAAATTCTCTGGCCAGATCCAGCTAGGCGAAGAGACAATGTCTAGTTTTTTTTACTTACAATACGTAAAGTGACGTTTGGTTACAGTATTATGAATCTCCATGTCAACATTTTGGGCGTGTTGAGAAATAAATGAGTTTCTTCAGTCTGCAACATTGGTCTTGTGTAGTGTTTGGTGAATTTACATTATATTTGTACTTTGTTGATAGTAGCCTACTCTAATCATAGGGAAGTAGAAGTGCTAAAAGTGTTTTAGGTTTATCACAGCAGAGTGTAACTCGTGCAAACAGAGTATAGTAATGTGAAATGTGTGTGTTTCATATGGTAACAAAGTGTGGTTTTTAAAAAGAAGTGTATAGTTTTTACAAGAGTGTTTAATTTCCACTCTGTGCCTCACCTCTCCCATCCAACCCGCTACCGGCACTGAGGATCTGCGAAGGGGATGTGAGTCGGCTCTTTCAGAGACAAAAGATCAGGAAGGCTCCGGGCCCAGACGGTGTGTCCCCCTCCTGCCTGAAAGTCTGTGCTGACCAGCTGGCCCCCATCTTCACGGAGATCTTCAACCGATCACTGGAGCTGTGTGAAGTCCCTTCCTGCTTCAAGCGCTCCTTGATCATCCCGGTCCCCAAGAAATCCTCCATCACAGGATTAAATGACTACAGACCCGTCGCCCTGACGTCTGTGGTCATGAAGTCCTTTGAGAGGCTGGTGTTGACCCATCTGAAGGACATCACAGGGCCCCTGCTGGACCCCCTGCAGTTTGCCTACCGTGCAAACAGGTCGGTGGATGATGCAGTTAATATGGGACTGCACCATATTCTGCAACACCTCGACTCCCCAGGGAGATATGCAAGGGTTCTGTTTGTGGACTTCAGCTCTGCATTCAACACGATCATCCCGGAGGTTCTTCAACCCAAACTCTCCCAGCTCACCATGCCAGCCCCCACCTGCCGGTGGATCACAAACTTCTTGACAGACAGGACGCAGCAGGTGAGGCTGGGAAAAATCATATCCAGCACCCGGACTATAAGCACTGGCGCCCCCCAGGGATGTGTGCTCTCTCCACTGCTCTTCTCCCTCTACACCAACGACTGCACCTCAGGGGACCCATCTGTTAAACTCCTGAACTTCGCAGACGACACAACGGTCATCGGCCTCATCAGCGACGGCAACGAGTCTGCGTACAGACGGGAGGTTGAACAGCTGGTCCTCTGGTGTGGTCAGAACCACCTGGAGCTGAACAAGGCCAAAACTGTGGAGATGACAGTGGACTTCAGGAGGAGCCCCCCATCACTACCCCCCCCCCCTCACAATACACAACAGCACTGTTTCTGCGGTGGAGACCTTCAAGTTTCTGGGATCCACAATCTCCCGGGACCTGAAGTGCACCGCCAACATCAACACCATCCGGAAAAAGGCCCAGCAGAGGCTGTACTTCCTGCGCCAGCTCAGGAAGTTCAACCTGCCTCAGGAGCTGCTGATCCTGTTCTACACCGCCATCATCCAGTCTGTCCTCTGCTCCTCCATCACTGTGTGGTTTGGATCGGCCACCAAACAGGACAGAGTCAGACTCCAACGGATCGTCAGGTCTGCAGAGAGAACCATCGGTTCCAGCCTGCCCTCCATCCTGGACTTGCACACCGCCAGAGTCAGGAAGCGGGCTGTAAAGATCACCACAGACCCCTCACAGCCTGGACACAAGCTGTTCCAACTCCTCCCCTCTGGAAGGCGCTACAGAGCACTGTACGCCAAAACCACCAGACACAGAAACAGCTTCTTCCCACTGGCCGTCACTCAAATGAACAGTTAAACAGACTCTTCATCTGCACTATCTGCACTTTTTTGTTGTTTTACTACTGTCTTTAATGTCCTTTTTATATTTTTATATTTATCTTGTATATTGTGTGTGGAAAAAAGTACGAGAGCCAGTGAAACCGGAGTCAAATTCCATGTATGTGAAAATGTACATGGCCATTAAAGCTGATTCTGATTCTGATTCTGATTTTGCAAAGGATCTGTAGTGTTTTGCTAATTGGGTGTGTGGTTGTGCTAATTGTGTGTAGTGTTTTGAAAACACAGGCCCTGTTTTGAAAATCGTGCTTAAGTAATCAAAAAAAACTGTAAATATATGGAGGAGCTAGACCACCTGGAACAATAATGTAATAGTGATTTTAATCCTGGTTAAATCATGTAAAGCACGTTGTAACTTTGTTTTGAAAAGCACTGTATACGTGTATTATTCTTATTTATTATAATATGGGGATGCCGATATATATCCGCAATTAAGCTAATGTCCGCCGACATATTGTGCTAGCTCTAAATAAACATTCATTAAAGATACAGCATTATACTGTATGTATGGAACATTGTGAAAGGATCCAGTCCTCACAACTTGTATTTGTTATTTCTATAGTTTCGTGGATTTTATTGCAAATGAAGACCCATAGGTCATGAATATTATGACGTAATGTAATATCTTGATCTTCCAACTACTTAAAGTACATACAGTACATACTGTATACTATACATCTACTGTGTACTATAGGTATACTGTGGACAGTATATTTACTATAGTAATGTACCTAACAGGTGTTTAAACATGTGGTTCTGGCCTTCAGTGGGTTTAACTAGATCAGAAAACTTCCAACCTTGCAAAACACAGCTGATATACTCATCCCTTTTGGCCTCATTTCTTATTTGTATTTCTAACATTTTCTAACAACTACTGGGTAGATGAAGCAAAGTCCCATTAACACATTTTCTGTAAGTTACAACTACACTGTACTTGTATCGGTTATAAGCAACATCTGCAGTGTACTAAGTAAAGTAACAGCTAAGAACAAACCAACCACACAGGGACAGATCCATCCTGGAAGAGCCAGAGATCAGACTTTCTGCACCGACAGTCGTCTCAATAACTCAATGCAGGCTGACGAAGGGTTTTGCAAAAGGGGCACAACTCTATTTATCTTGACAGGGAAACTCTTAATACACTTACCTAGAACTCAAACTGCCAACACATGTGAATACAACAAATACCGTCAGGGAAAGGTCTTTTGGGGGAAAAATAATCAACTAAAGTACCAAAATAAGGTTCTTCTTATACAAATAACTCCCTCGATGATCCAAAGATTCTGTAAAATCTGACTTACACCAACTACAACAACTCGCAGAGAGACATCTCTTTGGTGCAAATATATATTGGTAACAAGTGAAAAGAACAAGCATTATATTCATTAATCAACAAACATATTTATTTGCTGAATCAGACTCCTAATATGCAGTAGCTCTACTTGAGACGTTATATATTAGTGGTGACGGCAGCAGTCCTACAGTACAGCCACGGCTTCCATTATATCCCTTGCTGACTCTCACTCTTTTCATGATATGTGTATGCTTTGATGTAAATGCTCAGCAGAATTGAGATGGAGTACGTTGCTCTTTATTGGACACTGAAGGCCGAGGCGTCAGTGTGTTTACATCAATTAGTTAAATCCTCTAAAGATGCTAATGCGGATCATTTGTTTCCCTTCACGACTACCACAAAAACACCAGTAAGCAGAAAACTAATTGTGGATCTCTCATTAATTATTCACACACACACACACACACACACACACACACACACACACACACACACACACACACACACACACACACACACACACACACACACACACACACACGTTAAGTTTAAGAGAAATTGAACTGAATTATTACTGCCTGTGGAAATTGTGAATTAAACTCTACCTGCTGATATAATTCCAATGCATAGATGCATGTTAAAGAGATGAACAGAGATGTATCTCTCACTAAGTACTTTTCTAGCAAAAGGGAGGCTGGTGTTTAAGTAACGGTAGGTCAGGATCCACTATGTTAAAAGCTGTCTAGAACTAAATAATACATGGGCAGCTTTCTGATGATTTGTCATATTTTTCCGCACAATCAATATCTGTTCAGTTCATTGCAGTTCCGTCACTCATTATTCAAACTGTGATGTTGGTGAGCAGACACTTTTGTTTGTCTCTGACCTCAATGTGGCATTTATAGACTCATTTAAAAACCTGCTGTATATGTGTATGTATAAGTGTATAGTAATTTAACTCTGGTTCTCAGAACTAACCCAGACTCAGGGACATTTTATTGGGCCGTGACATGTCTAATACAGATATGTCTGCAGTGAAAATGGCCCTCTTCCTGGTCGAGATACTTATTGTGAGGATATTGGAAAATATTTGGGCAGATGCTTGTTCTTATCCCAAAGGGAAAACCAATCAATCAAATAACTACGTAACTATCTGTCACCACCAGCAAAATATGGCTTGGATAGCTATCAACTATCAAACTTACATCAATTGTTTGGACATGTGATATCTACAAAAAGTTAAACTTCTCAATGCCAATCAGCCCATGTCACTGTCTGGTATTGACAGTTTACCAGGGAGGAAATTATTGACAATTTTGGTAATCTCATGCTAATACCAATTAATAATCCATCTAATAGGTCAGAAAAACATTGTTGCACAATTCCCTTAAGACTTGCTGAGCACATGTTTTGCATCTGGTGCCACAAGCAGAACACCTGCTTCCATACCAAAGATTCGGACATGCAACATGCACAACATTTAGAAAGTATAGAAATCAGTTAAACAATAACTGTCTTCCTTTCAGTTTTTATTGGTTCTTTAGATGAAGAGAGCCACGAGAAACTAGTGCAGCCTTTCTGCACTGCGGCACTGTCCAAGGTGCTGAATGCTTCCCCTCTGCTTAAGCAGTAACACTTTCAATGTGTATGTCTAAAATACAGTTTATACACACACACACACACACACACACACACACACACACACACACACACACACACACACACACACACACACACACAC
Organism: Myoxocephalus aenaeus; assembly: GCA_038501785.1. Lineage (NCBI taxonomy): Eukaryota > Metazoa > Chordata > Actinopteri > Perciformes > Cottidae > Myoxocephalus > Myoxocephalus aenaeus. Next base: position 1,375,186 of record JBAMJR010000151.1, on the reverse strand, counting down.
ACACACACACACACACACACACACGTTGTCCTTGTCAGGTATTTTGACTCTAAATTAATTCAAAAAGCAAGTTAACAATGTCTTCTTTAACACAAAACTAGTGTTCACTGACGGAGAAGAAGAGAAATTGTCTGATGTGAAGTATTTCTCGAACAGTTGCCTTTGCCATCGATGCACTTTTTTATTATCTGATGTTGAGCTGCCCTTTACACCACAACTGAACAAACATAGTTTCATTAAAGTGAGGGTAAAACAAATACAAATAGCAGTTATAATTGAAAGATATTTGAGAGTGAAAACATGACTCAATTTCACTCCTTTCTTCTTCAATAGGGTGCAGCATTCTGGCAATTCCCATTTCATTTCATCTCATCTTTACAGTTTGAATAACTTTGAATAGTTTCATTTTTGCAGCTGTCTTCTTCCATTCTGAATTATATTGTGGCTTTGAGGTACACACTTTTATTCCCCGGTATTCAAATTAGGCGCAAACAAGTGCCGACCTTCTGGCAAAGGTGAGATGGATTGTAGGCAAGCCTCTTGTCTCTGTGCCTCAATCTCTTTATCCCTGGACTGAGCTGGCCCTGGCCCAGAGCCCGTTCCCAGGGTGTGTGTGTGTATCTTTATCCCCCCAGCAGGGAGTTATCTCGGGGTAGAGGGCTCACTACTGTTTTTACGTAAACAAAGACTTTGGAATGAAACAGGGAAAGCGTCATGGCCAAATCCCTTTGCCTGGCTGTCGACCACTGCTCCATGCCGGTTTCACCTCGGGCACCTTGTGGACCCCACGCTGGTCTTGGTAATTAAGCAGCACAGACAGGCACCATGATTAAACTAAGTGACACCAGAGACCGGAGCGGGGCCACCACACAATGTGTTGGTCAGAGCCATCAATGCAGAGTTTCCATTGGATCAGATTCACTTCAGCAGATTATATGATATTTTTTATCATATATGTGTTAAGGACACTCTGGCACACTCTGTTTCTTACACATTTAATATAGAGTATTTCATTTCAGCTGGCTAGTGGCTGTGGTATGACTGGAGCATAGGAGCTTTAATGTGATATTGTTGTTTAATTTAGAGGACGTGTTGCACCCACCATGGACATAAAGCATAATCAGAATTATTACTTTTACCCTTAATACTGGACAATATATGCTGATGTAAATTGCAAACTTAGATTTGTTTGCAGAAGAGTTTAATTATTTAACCACCACAGTTTGTTGATAATAAGGGTGCTATTATTCAAAAGCAGGCCTACTAAACATACTAGGAAAAAAAACTCTTGTCTTGAAAATTATCAGCTGATCCAGAGAACACATATTAGCAGGATCCACTCTCCACAATGTTCACAGTCAGGTAAAACCCAGCCTGCATGCCAGCTTACATCAGGTCACTGTAGTGAGGAGTCTCTAGGAAAACACTGCTGACTCTACACTCATGTCATTCAAAGCCGCCGGCCATCTCACTCTCCTATGATGACTTGTCGTGAAGGCAACCCTTGTCCCTTTCCTTCTCTATCGACAAAACTAACTTGGACGTCCCTTAAACAAGAAAACCACGGCCCTGTACACATTCTTAATGTCAATGAACACTTTCTTCTCTGGTTTAAATATACGCATTCAAATCTCAAATGCGTTGGTCCTTTCCCTGGAGAAACATGAATGTGAGATTCCTATGTGTAAATCAAGCATTAATGTGTAATATACTTTATTAATAAATAAAAAATCAACCCGTCCCCGCTGCTAAAAAACAGGGATGTACAACAGAATGTGACATGGGATCAGTCACACACAGTTTGTTGGCACAAAAAAAGTTATCTTAGAATAATTATGAAATGCAAAAATCCCAAACGTACAGACTAAACGTGAACTAGTAGCATATTGCTCTTTGCTGTCACGGGAAAGCAGGATAAATAAATCTACGAGGACTTAATCTAATGTTTGGAATAACAATATAGTATATATAAAATAATAAACCATCTATACACATATATAAAAAACAACCACAGTCGTACACACCTCCACTGAAGAAGCTGGGGGATAAGTTCCTTGCTCATGGGCACCTCGGTGTTGGTAATAATGAGGGAGTTGATCCAGATGTATTCTGCAAGCTTGCTTCTCTAACCTTTATGCCACTGCTGCCCATTGATGCAGCTCCTGTAGCAGCATCCATAGCTCGGCCCATTGACGCGTCACTGTGGACATCGACCGACCCTACCTGCCTGAGATGCACATTTTGATCAAATTAAGACAGGAATGCCTGGTTCGTACAGAGTTTGTTGTTGTTGTTGGTTTTTGTTTTACAGAATTTCCTGGGTTTAATATTACATTTGACCTCAGTAATGATTTAATGATAAGTCCGGTCCCTCTACGTACATTACTACTGACTCTAGTCATAGCTTTCCCCCTGTGAGCTTTCTTATATGACTTCTATCACCAACATGACCACTCAACACCCACACACCCTGAACACGACTAGAATCCATGCACGCACGCACGCACGCACGCACGCATGCACGCACGCACGCACGCACGCACGCAAGCAAACACACACACACACACACACACACACACACACACACACACACACACACACACACACACAGTGTTAGAGTGTTAGAAAAGCAGTTCTGCCAGCTAGCACCCACTGAGGAAATTGTCCATGATTGACAGGTACCATGGAAACCAAAGACAATAAATTGAGCCAGTAATAAAAATGGCTGACATGAGTGACTGTTAGTGGGGGCATTGTGTAGGTCTGTGTTCATGGGGAGAGACACTGCACTTGTCAGTGTGCTTTCAAAGCCTGGGGTTCCTGCTTGTTTGCTCATGTCTCTCTCTGTGTGTGTGTGTGTGTGTGTGTGTGTGTGTGTGTGTGTGTGTGTGTGTGTGTGTGTGTGTGTGTGTGTGTGTGTGTGAGAGAGCGAGAGCATGTAGCTGTGAAATGTTTATTTTCAATACTCCCCGTCTGTTCCTGTAACAGTGTCAGCTATATCCTGCTGTATTTAGTGGCCGTTTATGTGAAAATCTACTAGCAGCCATCTGTCATCTGCTATCGTTGCAACGAGAAAGCCAGCAGCACCTTTTTTCATTTTGCATTCAAAGCACTTTTGTTTGCATTTCCCCTGTCGGTGATCAAACAAGTATGACGTCATAACTGAACATCCCATATCATGGGGTTTGAAAACAACAATGGGCTTGAATCAGACCATACACACACACACACACACACACACACACACACACACACACACACACACACGCACACACACACACACACAATGGATTAAGATAAGCATGTTTGAGTTCCTCTTATAGAAACAGACGGCACTAGATAATAAATAAAGGCAAGTCCGTGCTTGTTAGTGTCGGGGTGGTGTGTGCAAATATACGTGTGTGTGTGTGTGTGTGTGTGTGTGTGTGTGTGAGAGAGAGTGACTGTTGGACCCGTTGTAACTGCCAGTGTTAAAGTAGAAGAAGCAAATGATTTTTAGAAAGCTCAAATAGCACCGCGTCCTGCCGATATTTGAATTGGTTATTGTTTTATGTTCATTAAAGGCAACACTGAGTTTATGATGTGCAGCTGTAGCGAATCCCAACAGAGTCGGAGAGCTGTTGATCGTAGTTTGTGATTGTATAGGTGAAGCAGGAGCAGATCATGCGTGTGGTGGGAATGTTTTCATGGAAAGAGCACCGAGATGATAAGATAAGCTGGGAAAGAGCAATGTCTTTATCGCCCACGCTTATTTTCTCAACAACAGGTGCCAGAAAAGTAAAAATAGGGAAGTTAGACTAGATTTGAATATAATATGTATTCACCCGTTTGATGCCATTCAACAGATGAAAGTCAACTAGTTTATTACTATTATACTGCTCTCTTCTGCCAGTTAGTGAATTCCACCATCTGTTCTCCTGGCAGTTTAGACAACGAGGACAACAAATAATTTGTCTATTTTACTGATCTTGAGAGCAGAAAAGTTAAACGCAGGTGGTTTTTATATCAGGTTTTAACTCTGACTTATTACAAACAAACCAGGAACTGAAAACATAAAGTCATACGAACTGACAGGTTGGACGTGGACCCACGTGGTGAAATCACTCTCAGGTGACTGACAGCAGGTCATGAAGGTTATTTATTATTTCCAGAGTCAAAAAGAACTCCCATGGACATAATTGATTATGACGTTAATAGCCGAGATTGTAAGTGGACCTCGTGTGTCATAAATAGTGTTCGACGTGTAGAAGCAGGAGGAAAAAGAGACGTCTTGTATAATTTCCACAAGGAATGGTTACCATGGGAGCACTACATCTGAAACACTTGGCGAAGGACACAGGTTTAAGGAACCATTCATTCTTTTTCACTTTCTGATACGGAAAACATACAATTGGGCATTAAAACTGACAAAGACGGAGCACTTTGCATCTCCTGAGTTATTTTTCTATTTCTCCAGGGTTTGGCGGAGGTTATTCTGCCGCGTGTATGCCTTACATCTCAAGGTGACAAGGAAATCCCAAAACCACTTACTTTAAAGCCGTAATAACACATCCTCTCTTCACGTCTCATGGTTTGGATACACAAAAAGATCACGTTCAATTTGACTTTCATTCATCAAGCTGTATTACTCCAATCCCGGGTCAGAAATCACACTTTTTCCTTGATTCCCTGTTGGCATCTTGAGAATTCTCCTCTACTTTTTCCCCTCACTGCTCTTGTTAAATTAAGTATGATGGCTCAGTGTGAGTGCAGAGCTTTTTTTTCGCAGAAAGAAAAAGAATTGAACTGTCACTCAACTTCCACCTCTTTGCTGGAGAGTGCTTCAAGCGTGCGCATTCGTGTGCGTGCGTTTCTGCATAAATCTGTGAAAGCTCAGAAACCCGTGTGAGAATGCCTCTGCAGTGGTCTGTGATCAACAGTAAAAGAGCAGCACACACTAAATAATGACTGGTTGACCTGACATCCTGTAAACAAAGGCTAGATTTGGGATTGTACACACACAGAGGACCTCGCATTGTGCCTCTGCAGCTAAAGAAAATCCTCTCAGCTGCTAATCACTCACAGACAGGCTGCATGTCTGTCGGCGCTTTCATCCACATTGTAGGAAGCCGCTGACAAGGGGTTGACTGGGAACAAAGAGGATACGATCTGCTCGCTCTACGTGACAAATTCTCAGCCCAGACACTGGACAGAGAATATCCACCATTTGGTGAGAGCGCTCCGTCTCTGCCTGCACTGCATCTGTTTTTTCAATCGTCTGCTGACTCCTCTTGTCTACAAAGTGAGAGACAGAATGAATCATCCGGGGGGATTACTTCCCTCTCCACAAAGTGCCAGAAATATTCACTCTTTTGTATACTGCATCATTCATGCAGCTGTGATGCTGTCGGGTGAACGTCTCATATCTCCATAGTTGTCAGAGCAGCATCATTTCCTTTTGCATTATTCAGATTATACAGTGGGGGATTAAATGATGACCAGCATGTGTGGTTTCGTTCAATTGAAGTGAAAACATGAGAAACGTCAAGGCCAATTTGTTACAACACATGTTAGCCCTTAGTCACAATATAGGACCACGGGCTGAGGGAGTGTCCGAGTGTTATTAATATAAATACAGTGTGATTATGGTCTAACACAGCTATTACAGTAAAATCACTTGTGTGATCAGGCTACAGAGCCACAGTTTGGTGGGGGTTTCATTGCGTTTAAAAATGATCAACAGGCCAGAAAATGTAGGCTGCCATTGTCTATCCTAAAGATACAATATATATATATATATATATATATATATATATATATATATATATATATATATATATATACAGAGTGTGTGAGACAGAGAGAGAGTGAGAGTGTGTGAGAGAGAGTGAGTGAGAAAGTGAGAGAGAGTGAGTGAGAGTGTGTGTGAGAGTGAGAGAGAGTGAGAGTGTAAGAGAGAGAGAGAGCGTGTGTAAGAGAGAGAGAGAGAGAGAGAGAGAGTTACATATCTTCCTAAATTTAGGGGACTTGTATCGAGGAGATATTCTGGGGATCAAAGCGATCACTCTCATTGCGATGGCCTCAGCGACAGCAACAAAAACATTGAGAGAGGCGTGCCGATTTTTCCAAACGTGCATATTCCACTTCTCATCAGGCGTGAAAGACATGAGAAGATTTGGCTGGCGTGAATCCTTAATCTGAGGGTAAAATAATCTGCCTCAGAATGTAATAATTCACATGGTATGTCTTTTGATTTGGATTAGTGGCCTGCAATCCTCTTAGCCCGGCAGCTCAGAAGAACTTCTCAGTGACAAGTTCACAAGTCCACATAGCTTGCATAGACTCCCTCACTTGGCCATTAACTCTCACAGTTTAAAGGTAATCTTCTTATATCTGGCTCCGACAGTGTTTTCGCATACATCTTGTGGGGATACAGTAAACAAGTTGGCGATGACACTGTGTGCGGTGGGTCAATGTTGTCTTGTTTCAGTTTGATGCTTTCTCGCTGAGCAAAAACATCTCGGCACGCACTACTTTTTCTCTCTTCTTATGCCACCCTCTATAAGTTGTCACAGGGATCAGTGACACTCAGGATCACTAGCACGTGGGAAACACTTTACGCTTTAATACCCAAGAAACAGAACCCGGCAAAGGTTGAGTCCACCCTTAATGCTGGTTTGTACTTAGAGGGGAGTGAGCTCCATTTGTAAAAACAAAGTCTGTCACAGCTCTTGCCTTCTGCCATCTTTAAACATGATCCAGTGCTATCAAATAACTTGCACTAAGACAGGGGGGGGAGTGAAATAACCCTGAATCATTTAAATCCTCGACTCAATATTCTTTATCTTTATCCTTTAAGGTTCTTTATAATTTAATAAACAGGATTAAAGTCATTGGGTAGAACAGAGCTAAGCGAGGCTCGTTCCACATTTTCTGTTTTAGCCTGCACTCCGCATACTGAGTCTTATTAAGCCTTTGCAAGATTACAGGGCCTTAATCTCCGGGAACACATGTTGTGAAGAATAAAAGCAATTTTATTTGGGAAACCAGAGTCCAAGTTTAGCAGGAAATGAGCTTTCTCCATAATCTCATCTTTTTTTTTTCCCTGAGTAAATGAAAAGTCCCCTGTTACAGAACTGAGCTCTCTATGAGTGTGTGTGTTGAAGAATTAACAGTGTATTGTGTGCAGTATGAATGTGTACCCCCTCCCTCTACACTCTCAGACACACACACACACACACACACACACGTGTGCACACACACACACAACGTGCTCGCCAGTTCAGAAATACCACAGCAGTACCAGGTTTTACCCACCGAGCCGGCTTTGATTTCTGAGAAAATGTAAATCCACCTGTTTCAGAGCAGTCGGGTTTTCAGACAAATGTATTTATTGTTACCCCCCCGACACCACAACCACCTCGCTCCACTCCCCCCTTCATTCCCCGTAAATTCTATGCAGATTGCTGGCCCATGCTTACTGCACTTTGCAGAGAAAGCTTCGTAAAGATGATGATAAGCTAAAGCTCTAAATCCCAGACTTAGCTTTCTTATCGAAAGCTGCAGGAGCGAATGGAGCGCTTTAATAGAAGATGTGTGCATTGCAGTGTGTGTGTGTGTGTGTGTGTGTGTGTGTGTGTTTGTGTTTGAGATAGAGTGTTGTCTGGGTTGTAAATGCAAATGCATTAAAACTCCCTTTTCCTCCACACTGGCACCATTTCGTAAGCGCTGCATAGCCTAAACCCTTTTCTAAAGAATTAAGACACTCAGCTCTAATACATTTGATTGACGATGCACTGTGATCCTGCTGTCAGTGGTGGTGTTTCAAAATGCAGAAATCCATCACACAAAGATTTAAATTAGTGTTGTTTATCACATACAATGTTGAGCTCAGCAGCGTATCTGTTGTAATGTCCTTTAACCAAGATATCATTCCACATTATATGAAGAAAAGGCCTGAATGCGTTTCAGCTCACGCTGAGAGATTACAGTTCACAGTCTTCCTCAGTGAGACCGTCCTCACTGCACCTCAACCACTTGTGGTGATGCAACGAATAATTGTCCTCACATATTAAAGGCGGAAGTAGCTTTTAGTTGTTATAACACCATAAAACCATGTGTGGAGGGCCACTGTCAATCAAATCTGATCAACAAGGCACCACTTATGTTCATACTGTGAAGTCAAACGAGCCATTACTTTTTGAATATTTAATGTTGTTTCACATGAAAAGTGACAACCCTAATGCAGGGAAGGCTAAAGTTATCTTAGATCAATAATCAGTACACATCTGCTTTAAATTCATTCAAAATATGGCCGTAAAATAGAACGTAAACTGTAAAATACATACATTTTCAAGCGAAGCATTCTCTTTGTTACCAACTGACTGCATTTAACACATCTGGTGCATCAAAACGATTGTCAGATTAACACACTGCTCATCCAGATTCACATTAAACTCAAGGTATTTAGGTGTGAGGGAGAACGTACTGTCACACAACAGCTGTGCATGGGCGGTTGTCAATCTTTCTCCAGTGAGGCTGCACACATCAAGTACAAAAGTACAGTGTGATGGACTCACTGTGTTTAACGCACAGTAGAAAGCGGATAAAGTCCGGTTCATCGTCAGTGTGTATTGATAACATCATAATATTGAAAAAAAGGTGACAGCTTTTCACAGGTACACTCTTCTAAATGTAATAATATACATCCTTGTTTATGTTCATATATATCTTTCTCTTTTCTGTGATGTTTTTTTAGATAAGCCAGAAGTTTTTACCTCACCTGCACATTTTATTTCTATTTACATTTGTGCAAATAAACAAAAACATCAACTTGTTAATGTCACACACTGATAATGAAATAGCATTACAGCAGTTTCATTACTGAAGTTAATTACTAATGTGATAACCGTACAAACTAACAAGTAACTTTGTTAATCAATATCACAATACCACAACCATCAGCAGTATAGAAAAAGTATTGCCACTTTCCAGTTAATGTCATGTGTAATGTTTTGACATTAAAGCAGAACATTTGAGTCGCTCACACAAAACATTTCAAACACCCATCCTTCTTCATAAGGAGCCATAAATATGAACGTCTGTATCTTGGGAAAGATTTGCAGCCTGTTTCCTGAACATGACCGACTATTAGCGGCTTTAAGGAGGCTCCCTGACAGCTGCAGGTCAGCGTAGGTCTCTTGGCCCGGCTGCACCTCGGGGGTCAAACCTTGTTGCACTGCCAACCAGCCGGTTAGGGAGGCGGCCTGTCCGCCGCCCCGCTATCTGTACCCACCTGGTCCCTGATGCCTGTCCTGTGCACTCAGGTGCACTCACATCAGCATAATGAACTCCAAGGTAGACTTTACCACTTCACTGGCTCCTCACAAGACAAAATGCCAAAACAAATCTTGTCATAATTAGGCATAATCCAGCTCATTACCGTCTGCTTAATTATCCTATTAATAACACTTCCTAGGAGAGCTTGTTTGCGGCGGCAGCAGTGCGCTCGGGCAAATGTTTGTTCCTAAATGAGCAAACACAGAGAAGACAACAGCATTGTTCAAACATGGGAGCTTTGACAACAGGAAAAAAAAACGGGCCAGGATTAATAGCGTAGCGTCAAGCTTATCTTCCCTCGGAGGCCTTCCTTCATCACCAGGGAACGCAATACAGGTAACAGGCAAGGATAGGTGTTTATGGATATTACTTTTATATGAATCTGTGATTTCGGCGTAACTAATTCAATTTGAAGTAGAGGCAGCACTGATCATCACTATTGAAATAAAAATATAATATGTATTACCACACAGTTTAAAAAGAAATAATGCAAACACTATTTTCATAGCACCCAGAGTTCCCTTAAAGTACAAACTGTATACAATTTGCCATTCAGTGTCACTGAACCATTAATAATGTTTTCTTTGTATGCGGAGCCTCTTTCAACCTCGTAATGAAGACTGCGTGGAAGATATTCTAGTTATTTATGTTTTCTCTGAGGCACCGAGGCTGGAATGGGTTAATGGATTTCTTCAAATCGTTTCTTTTCAGCTTAGATACGTAAACGCGGAAATATAATGATATCATTAAGATTGCATTATGCCCGGTTTGTTGTGTTTCTACTCAGCTGCATGCTTACGTTTTCAGCCCACAGTTTGATTTGTGAAGTCTGTGAGATTTGTGAGAAACCCTGCAGGTTTATGTTATTCAGAGTCTTTGGTGTGAATGTGTGGATCAATTCATTCAGCTCTAGTTAAAACTGACACTTAAGGTTTAAGAGGCTTTGTGGAAATGGCAGCAGCACATTAGGCCTTTCATGTCAAGTTGAGTCAATTTTATTTATAGAGCCCAATATCACAAATCACAAATTTGCCTCAAGGGGCTTTGACAGGGGGCTTTTCTCTGTGTTTGTGTCCGTTGTGTTCTCTTGAATTTTATGCATTTTGCATCAGCAGCAGTCGCGAAGACGATGAGTCAGACTTACAAACGTTATCATCTTTTTTCATACAACTGTTGTGTCACTAATGTAAGTTGTTTTCCCTCCTCTTTAGAGTTTGCATATGAAGTACATTTATCAAAATATGTTGACCTGCCAGTCAATGTGACCATGGCCATCCCAAGAAACATTATTATATATTATTATCTCAGCAAACCCTATCTATTAACCGGTTCAAAAGAATACATTCTGGTATATATATATATATATAATTAATTGTGGAGGATAAATCTAGGTATCAGCATCAAAATAAAATTATGAATCAAATTTGATTAATTTTTATGTTTTATTTTATGTGTTTGTTTATTATTATTATTTTTATTATTATTATTATTGTTATTATTAATATATACAATAATGCTGCCTCTTATTAGGTAAGCATCTTGCCACTTTTTTTTAAATAAAAAAGTAATAAATATATATAAAAGAAACTAGCTGTGTGACGTATAATACAACATGTGGTTTACAGTCTTATTTTTGTAAATATACTATACATCGCATCAAGGAACACATCATCCCACAACGTGATTGAAAGTGCTTAACATGCTAGTGAAGTGGACCTTTTGAGTTGTTTTTGTCACACAACTGTGTAGACAGTTGTGTTTGTGTAAACCACATCTGAGTCTTAAACAGAGAGTACTGTTTCTGTTTCTCAGGAGTTTGAACTCCTAAGTTTGAATGGATTGAGAAATGCACATTGCTGTTAGATATCTTGGGGGCACTTCTCTCCAGTTTTCTTCACTTAACATCCTAGTGTTGATACATCATTAACATAATAACTACAATTAGTCCTTCCTAGTTTATATTTTTATTTTAAACAAACACAAAGTCTTAGTCTTTATAGGATTTTCTCATCTTTTCCCACAGACACAGAACAAGCTGTATCAACAGGGCAAAGACACACGGCGAGGTGAAAAAGTCTGCCGACTGCTGCAGGGAGAAGTCAGCCGAGGCAACACGGACCACATCCTCCTTGGCTACAATTGATGGTTTAGTATCTGCTCAAAAAGTCTTCTAGGTAAATAATTATTATGGGTCGGCTGGTAAGATAAGCAAGCCAGAGTTATGCATATAGATTTAAGAGTAAATTAATCTCTCAATGGTTATACGTAATACACACAGTCTCTCTCTTTCTCTAACTCCGACCTCAGGCTGACGTTTCCTCCCGAGGTGTGAAACGCTATCCTTTGGCCTCCGGGAGCAGAAGCTGAAGACAAAGCCTTGGCACTAAACACCGTCTCTGCTCCACAAGGCTACACAAACACACTTCCCTCATCAATATTTAAATACATTTTTATCAGAGCTAAAACCTGTTCTTACTCCGAGAGCATCAACATCAAGTGTCAAACTGTAAAGAATAAAGTTAAACTGTTTCTGAGTTTGCTTTTGATATGGTGGTGTTGTGTTAGCCATTCTGGATGTGCTTTTATCATTGAAAAAAAAGCACATCCAAAATCTGTAGGAGATCATCCGTAATACGATGTAGTACACTTGTGCTTTTGATGTAAACTGAATGGGAAAGCATGACAAGATGCTGGTGTTGGGGATGCCTGTTTTATCTTTTTCCTCTGATCTTTGGAGAAGGAGAGAGGGAGAGAAACAGAGAGAGAGAGAGAGACAGACAGACAGACAAACAGAGGGAAGAGAAAAGACTGCCAGCGGATAGAGAAAAGAGAGAGTGGGTGAAGGGAGTGACAGCGGCACCATTTCAAAAGAATAAAGAGAATGAGTTATCAAGGAAAAATGGATCAATGAATTCACTTCATGCAAAAAAAAAAAAAAACAGCAAACAGCTGACATTGAAATGCTATTATGGGGAGAAAAGTGAATAATTGATGCCTTCTCTCTTTCCCACTGATTCAGATATTTTTCGTGGCTGCATCTGATGGGTTTACAAGTGGTTTAGAAGTGCATTCATGATTTATATGTGAGTTTGAGAGCTGCTTGCTCACAAAAAAGTTGATAATCTGCTTGTATTGATGGGCAAATATTCTACAGGTTCTGAATTGCTGATCATGTGTGAGAAAGGACTATAGAGAGGAACGATTATTTAGAATAAATAATCTGCTGACACACCCATAAATGAAGACCACAGGTGCGAAATAGATATGATCAAAACCAGAGGTCCCAATATGAAGTCACTTCCTGTCCTGTTAACGTTCACTGATCAAAACAAACACATTATTATTTACAATTTAGATGAAAACCATTTGTGAAACATTTGCAATCTAAGTGCAAACACTGCTTGCAAAATTGCCAGATGTATATACAGACAAATATAATAATATATATATATATATATATATATATATATATATATATATATATATATATATATATATATATATATACACATACACACATGTTATATTTAACGCCAAAACTGCCATAATGTACAATAATTTAACCATTTTGTGATGCTTACGATTGGTAGTTGGTTTCAGTCTGTGGCTGCATGGCCTCATTTAATACATTTTTCAGATGAACCCTACATCTCTTCTCATGTGTCCTCTTTCCAGCCAATCATGCTTGGCGGGGCCCATGATGTTGATGAATGTGACTCCCGAGCATGGAGCAGCAATGGCAGCTCCATGCCTATTTGAAAAGAGTTTCAATGAGAGATAGCATTGAATGCATCAATAAGCCCAGATATTTATTTCATTATCTTAGCCTATGAACAGGCTTCCAGTTGTACTCAGATTTTGTTATAGTAGACGTATACAGTGTGTACATTTCTACATTTACACCTGTTTGATCTTGTGATTAGGACTCATGGACTATACTTTTCCTCAACATGTGGTACTCTGAGTTTAACACACTTAAATGGAAAGAGCATTAAAAGATTAAAAAAATAGAAAGAACAACAGTTAATACCAGTGGAGAATTTCCGACAGGTGCGGCGGTCCATGGTTCAGTGGTAAAGTCCTTGGGGAGGACACATCATGGAGGGATGCCAGGCAGCTCAGCCTCAGGTGGAACATTCCCCTTCGTTTCAGAGCTGGACAACATCTTCACGGCCAATCAGAAATATGAGTTCAAGGCGACAAGAGTGCAACGAGACCGGGAATATTGTTCTCCAATCGCCTGGTTGGATGACTGTTAATGATTAGGTTAATGAGAAACAGCTGGTCTTAAGTGGCTCCTTAAAATACCTGGAAGATTAAACACGTTTTACTTAGTCCAGTCTCTGACACTCAAAACTGTGTTTTTGTTTCCCTTTGAGTCTAATTTTTTCTTTGTGTTAAACTTCAGAGGTTATTCACGATAATACAAATTAACCTAGGAGCCCAAGCTAAACATACCCGAAACCAACATGGCACAACATTGGTGTGCATCCTGTATTAAGTAATCATAGATTACCACAAGTTGTTATTAAAAGTGCCAATATCTCAACAGCAGCTCTATATCTTTTGAGCAAGATACATAACATAAGTATAGATATCATATGTATGAATACATAGCTGTCATCTCTGCTGTCCTGCTGCTGTAGACCTTTTCACAGCAGATATTTTGACTAAATAACATTAAGGATGTCTCCATTCTTGTTCCATGTGCACGTTCTCTGGTCCTGTCATTGTGGATGCTGGCTCATAGGCCGCTCATAGGCCGCTCAATGGAACTGAGTCATCAATGATAAATAATATTAATAATAACAATAACAAATAAAACCACACAAGATTTATTTTTGTTTCTTAAATGCCTTCTTTTTCTCCACGTATAGAATGTAATAGCAAACATCAGTGGCGGCTGGTGACTTTTTTTTTGGGGGGGGGCGCGGTTTAAATAGCACTCCACAATGAGAAGAAAAGAGGTTTGGAGTAGAATATTCTAAAAAACAAAGCTTTATTTCAAGAAAACACAGTGCTCAACACTGTCCAATAACAACTATCAACAAACTGTAACTTTGGGCATGAGAGGTTCAGAGCAGAATGGTTTAAGAAACATTCAATGTGGTGGCCAGAGCAACTTCAGGGAATACATTGACGTAGCATTCAAACTGGGGGCCCTGCAGTAAGGTGGCACTGGTGAGGTGGTCTTTGAAGGCAAAGCGTTCCCTGGTGTGTCCAAGTATGGTGTCACAAACCTACAGATAAATATATAGAGAGAGAGACAGAGACAGTAAGATAAGTTGTGGGGAAATATCTACTACAAACAGGCTTCATACTACAGACAAAAAACTATGTTTTGTGTGTCTTGATGGCTCAGCAACATAGACAAAAGGCCAGGAGCCACCTTGATGGCTGTAGCTATGACACACACGCACACACACACACACACGCACGCGCGCACACACACGCACACGCACTAACTTGTTGGGGGTTGAATTGGTATTTTAGATAAAGTTATAGCCTGATATGATATCCACCCAAATCTAACAATGTCCAACATGTGTTCTGCTGTGGGAAAGATAAAACATTAAACTCTAACACAGGCATCTGCTGATTTTGACACTCACCTCTGCAGCAATCCTTCAAGCTCATCTTCCTTCACAGCCCGGCGCTTCCTCGGCTGCTCAGAGCCACTGCACACTGAGCCTCCAGCTAGCAGCTCCGGTTAGCATGTAGCTTGGTGCATGTAGCTTCACTGCTTTGCTGCTGAATATTTAAATCCGGACGTTCGGGTCCCAACTCTTTCAGCCTCTTCTTGTCAACATCTGATCGTGGATTGAAAGGTGTTTCGCGTAGAGATACCACAGAGTTTTCAGTCGCCATACTAACATAATCAAAGTCTCTGCTAGCTGTGTTGCTCGCGTAGCTACGTGGGAGCTATATGTGGTGTGAGGGAATGATAAAGGTCTCTGATTGGACGAATAGTCCAACCACGTTGCAATAAGAAACGATGTCATTGGCTAGGGCGCAGATTCGTGCGCCCGAAGATTCACGTTTCATCCGCCAATGAGAAGCTGTCCTTGCCGTCACGAGGGTGAAATGTTTGTTAGCTTTCCATAGACACACATTTGGCCGGCGCCCCGAGAGGGGAGGGGCTTTTCTCAGTAATGATGAATGGCGATATATTATATTTAACTTAAGTGGTTGTTGACAGGGGCTTACGGTCTCCCACACACATTTAGCGCGTCAACACGTTATATTTCTTATTTAAATTATTTGATATATAATGTTTTTTGACAGTATATATTATATTTTTTTTTTCTTCTTTTTTTTTTTTCATCGCAAAATTTTAGGAGGGGCGGCGCCCTAGCGCCCTCTATTGACGCACCGCCACTGGCAAACATATTGTTTAGTATGGTTTTGTTTCAATTTTCATCATTGAAAAAAACTGTGTACTTTGGAGGGTTTTATTACTTCTGTAGATACTTTTTTGTTTTGTTTTGAAAACGAAATTCATTCTTTTGATAATGAGATTACTTAGAGTAATACTAAAGGTTGTAACAGAATAAATAATATATTCTTTATTTACCAAATAAAGGTGAGTTCATAAACCAAAAATATCCTCCATCACTCTGGATTTCGGCAGCTACAGCTATACTTGATCTGATATGACCAGTAGTTTATGGCGGCTAATGTAAGCTTATGTTAAGTTCATTAGTATGTACGTTAGATAGATACTGCCATATAACTGCCATTACTTAAGTATAATTTAAAGACTCTTCTCTTTTACTATTGCACTACATTTTATTGTTTGGCATTGTCCCTGATTTGTTACTTGTGGCCACCGTCCACCAGAGGTAGTCTCAGTAAATGGGTCAGAACTATATACGGACACAAAAAGATGATTTTGGTGGCAATCTTTTGTCTGGGTGAGTTGACCTCACTTTAACACTGTGTTGTACATAACTTCAGCTCTAAATGTAACTGAATCCATGTAAACAAGATCCTAACTTTAGTATAATCCAAAGCCTGAATCCAAAGACTTTAGCAAGTGAGAACCAGCAATATTTCCTCACTTTGGACTACTTTCCTTATCCTCAAATTCCTTGTAAGGGCATGTAGACACATGACAAACACGCAGAGACACAGGTTATACCTGAGCACATTCCAGCACATCCTGCACATATTAAAAATCTCAATATTGAAACATCCTCTCCAGCTATTTCAATCCACCCAAGTATCTCGTGCTAACAACGATTAGGCCCCTGCAATTAGTCATCATAATACTGCAGCTCACTGGGCAACATTAATAAATGCGGTTATGGATGGGCTTACCCAAGTGAAGCTAACATCCACCAGTGCTAATGATCGCAAGACAGCGCACATAATAACAATTGTGCTCTGACTCCATAATGAGACACATGAGCCGAATGAAACAAGGAGAAAGGAAGCAAAATGAGGAGCAGCAGTTTACTGAGAACCAACAGTGGATAACAATTGCGAGCATGGGCACGATCGCCATGAGCAATTTGCTGAAACGAAGCCCGAGTGCAACATTTATTGGAAGATATTAGTATGATTTATGCACTTGTCTGTGCAACATACTTTTTTTTTTTTTTGCTGTAGGTGAAGGGTTGGAGAGTTGGAGAGAATTTTAAGGACTCTAATAGCCCGAGGAAGTGAAAAGTCATTCTGCTGTATTTCATACTTTCAGAGATGTGTGAAGGTCAGACTACCTCTCACACACCCACGCATGGATGCTCATCCTGTTTTTTTTTCCCACCAGTATATTGAAAATCACTTTATCTTCTGTCCTGTTCTGCTTGCGCTCCATGTTGCCAACTGCTCTATGCTGTGAATTTGTGTCCTACAATTTCACAGGACACAAAGGAATTTGTCCGGTACTGGAGTTCATTGATAGCTTGATCAAACCCGCCAATCTCTCCTGATTAAGGGACAACTCGCTCTACCTTCTGAGCCTCAGTCGTCGCATTGAAATTCAGACTGTTAAATGGTTAATTTTTGCAACATTGTCCATGAAATCAGCTGCCGGTCGAAAGACTGGGTAACATTTACAGCCTTGCGTAAAGTTACAACTAAGCAGTCTGTTTATGAAGCATGTAAATAAGGTGCATGCACATATACAAAGTGATGTGTAGCTATGGTTATACAGAAGCCCAATGCAAATGACAAAACAACCAGTGTTTCCCCTACCATTATATTAGGGGGGCACCCCGCCCCCCTAATATAATGGTTGTTATATCGTCAAAACAAGATTTTCAGACAAGTAGAAATATAAACAGTTGACAGAGTTGACTGTGTGAGTGGCAGCTGATGTTACAAGACACATATTATGAAATGTACAAACTTAATGGACAAAACAAAACTAACCAAACATCAAACCAATTTACAAAAGACAAGGTGAGTCATACAGAAATGGGATAAAATCATATCACCTACACCTTATCATCTGAACACAATTCAGATGAATATGCAAGCACCTGAGTACAGACAGTAAGGGTAGAATCACAAATTTGATCAGTGTAGTTAAGGTCTAAATGATTAATGTAAACAGACTGTGTAGAATGGTGCGGAGCAGGTTTTTATCCGTTTCTCATGCTGTGTCATCGTTTATTGTGAAATTACAAAACATTGTATTTTGCCACTTGATATCGGATTATTTCCAAAATGCAGTTCGATGTCACCACTGGATTATGTGGTCAAATATGTATTGCAACGAGCAACACCAACCAGATTGCCAGAACAAAAATTCCAATATCGTTTTCAAATTATTGCTTTCCACAATATTGAAAACTATGGGAAATTTAGGGCAAGATCTGAGAGGTACAGTTAAACACACACATCTTTTCCATTGTGTGTCTATTTGAGTCCTGCAGGAAGGTTATTGCTGATGTCAATGCACTGACAACACCCCTCTCTCTTCAGATACAAAACGGGTTGGAAACTGCAAACGCAGAACAGAAATAGCCAGGACCCACAATGCACTGGGGCCTGGCAGCCAGGAAGCAGATGGGTTGGCTGGCTTTACTGGATAGCAGGGGCCCAATAGTGGCACCGGTTGTTGCTTTTGATGAGCTATGCACATAAGAAACCAGAACATCTGGTCCGACCATGTGGCACCTCCATTTGTCCAAGGCCCCTTGAAGCAAGCCCTCACACATTGACACACACAGACCTTCCACTGCCAGCTGCATCCACGCAAATGTGAGCTTAATCCAATGAATGATGCATGTTATTCACGGTGGGGTGGTGAGAGGCTGGGCGAGATGAGGGAGGCGGGTATAGGTGTGACGGGCCCACCACCCCTCACAACACAGCCGGCGCTTTCCCGTCATCCTTTTCTGGGACTTTGATTAAAAATCAACCCACTCTTCCCCAAACAACTCATGAATATGCAGGAGGGTAATAAGCCCAGACTCAAAGCAACTGATTTGTCAATTGTCTGCATTTCATCAAGATTGAGTAACACCTCAAGGGTGCAATAATCGAAAGCTGTAAAAAGAAGAAGGAGGAAAGAGCCTGTTCACCATTAGATTGCAGCGTTATCTTAATCATTAGGCACTTCGGGAGCTTAATTAACGACCTGACAAGAGCTGGGTAGAGAATTTGGAGTTGATTGGTTGTCGGAGGTGTTGAGTGAGTATACCGAATGCTAAGTCAGGGGAGGAATTCTAGCGAGGGAGAAGAGTGGCTGATTCGCTTTCAAAAACCAACTCAGCAACAGCCATTAGACTGTTTTAATTAAGCATAATTAGAGATGTGATTACAATGATGGGTTTGATACCCAGTATTAAATCATTCATCCATAAATGTTATGTTAAAATAGATGGGGGGGGGGGGGGGAGAAAGGAAGGGTGGAGTGGAGGTGGAGTGTGAGTAAGAAGGGAATAAATATGTGTGTGATAGAAAAAGAGAGAAAGAGAGAGAGAGAGAAGTAAAGAGAAGGGGGGTGGCTGGCAGGCTGCCACCAATTAGTTGGATGTGCTCAATTGCAGGAATTCTCTGGTGTCGTGACTCATGTTGACAGGTGTTCAGGGTGAATTATTTGTACTGGGGAGACAGAGTGTGCACACTAAACACACACACACACACACACACACACACACACACACACACACACACACACACACACACACACACACACACACACACACACACAAGCACATACACACATACACACACACACACAAATACAAAGCCTGCTCATCCTATAACCCAGCTCTGATATAAATCCAGCATGTTTATTGCTCTGGTCGGCAGGAGAAAATGAGATTGGACACTCTTTCCTCCTTCTCATTCTCTCCTCCTCTTCTCCCTTCTGCTGACTGGCTGACTGGGTCATTTTTAAATGCCTTGTAAATTTGTCAGCCATATTAAGTGCCCATTAAAAGGGCACCAAGCTGGAGGAGGAAGCAGGAAAAAGAAAGGCTCATATGGCAGTTCCTGAGTGGCACTGCTCCCACATCCATCCAGCTTAATGGTGCCCGCCCACTGTGGCACTGGGAAGTCGTAGCTGTGATGTATTGTGGCATCGATGGACACAAGCTGGAAGAGGCAGATTAGCTACTATAGGCCAGAATGTTTTGAGGTAACCTGGCTTGGACCGACTGCTTGGCAGCTGTCATAATACCCTTGCAGGGTGATCTGCGGCCCTCTATCAGAAGGTCTACTGGGTTATCAGGAGTGTGAGGTAAAGTCTTAATGGGAACTAACAGCTGGACAGGTCTAATGGGGGGTCATTAAGACATCGAAGGACAAAGACCCTTTGAGTCGGAGTCCTGTGCATTTTACCAGCTGGGGTGGACTGGCTTTGGAGAGTGACAGGAGTTTTCCTGGGAAACTGTTGAAATGTACGCCAATGGTTATTCTAGCACTACTGGGATGAAAACATGAAGCAAGTGTCCTGCACTGTGTGTTGGTTCTGCTATACACTGGCCTGATGCATTTGAAACATGGTTTGTCTGTGGCAGAGTGGGAAAAAAAAGTATTTCTTAAGCCCAAATCTTTTATTTTTTACACACTGACTTGAGCTTTTTTTTTTTTAAACCTTTATTTAACCAGGAAGTCCCATTTAGATTAAAAATCTCTTTTTCGAGGGAGACCTGGCCAAGACAGGCAGCAGCATAAAAAACACATACCGTACTTTTCGGGTTATAAGCCGCTACTGCCTTCGGTCAGTGTCCCCGACAGCTCCCCGCTGTAGCCAGCTGGGGCTCCTGCTAGCGCTCCGTCACTTCCCCGCTAACTTCCGCTAGCTCCCTGAAAACCACCGAAGGTAGCGGGACCAGGCTCGACACCCGACTTGGGCAGAGGGGACGCGGGCAGTAGCAGCAGCAGCGGGCAGTAGCAGCAGCAGTGGCCGGTAGCAGCAGAAGCGCTAGCTAGCAGCGCTACTAGCTTGCTACAGCGGGGACACTGATCAGCCGTAGGAGCGGCTTATAACCCGAAAAGTACGGTAGTTACAGACAGAAAACACAGAACAAGACAAGTTAAAAGAAACTAAAAGCTAAGAGCTAAGAGACAGTGACGTAGAGTCAATTTAAGAAACATTTACATTTTTGGGAACCTGCCTCTATTTCTTTCATTCGAGATTTAAAAGCAGTCAGTGGTATTAGTTCTTTGAGCTTTAAAACATTCTGCAACATATTCCATGATGAGGGGGCAGAGTACACAAAAGCCCTTTTTCCCATTTCCGTTCTGGCATTTGGGACAGTGAGCATAAAAAAGTCCAGAGATCGCAAAGAATATTATCCGACACTTCTCTGGTTGATGCAAACACACAGGTAATTTGGGAGCAGACCAAGGATTGCCTTATACATAAGGGTGTACCAATGAGAGAGCCTACGGGTGGCCAAAGCAAGCCATCCTACCCGCGAGTATAACTCACAATGGTGAGTCAGAGCCTTACAGTTTGTAATGAACCGCAGCGAAGCATGGTAAGCTGCATCCAACCTACGAAGACAGTTAGCAGAGGCATGCATATAAAGAAGATCACCATAGTCCAACACAGGTAAAAAAGTAGCAGCAACTTTTAGCTTTAAGCTTTAATATGAGCTTGAAAATAACCAATATATACTTTAGAAAAGGCGATCAGAAAGTGGGAGAGCTATAGTAGGTGAAGCTAAAGATCAATGTGCTTCGCCAGACCAGCATGTCCATCATGTTATTTAGCAGAAATCTCCTCCAAATCCATATTGAAGAAGAAAGTGGTCTTAATCAATGAATTTCCATCATTGAGCTCTGCACCACATACTTTGTCAACATAGGGTCGATAAATCTTTAGCCTCGTCTAAAACAAAGTAGCCATTTTCCCGATAAAAAGCCATTCTGCGCAATCAATGAGGGAGCCAGAAATAACTTGTCCATCAAAAGGAAGCTGTGTGGCTCGTGTTGTCCAATACTAAGCAAGGTGGTTGACTGTCCACCACAAAGACAGAAGAGCAACAACACATGCACAAAACCCTTTGAGTGTTGACATCAGTGTTGTGAGTACAGTGTCAGAACAAGTGTCAGAACAATTTCATGTAAATGTCCGTCATGTACTCACCAACAAAACAGGAAAGCTGAAACAATCAATTGATTAAAGGAACATTAATCACTATTTTGATAGTCGACTAATCATTAAAGTCATTTTTAAATAAAACAATATTTCTTGTGTGACTGAACTAAATATCATAACATTTCTTGGGACTATTTTCTAAGAAAAAAAATAATCAATTAAAGCTGTAATTCTTTTTTCTTCACATAAAGTGTGTCAATGTCTCGTGCATGACTTGCAGTGTGTCATGTTTGTAAACAGGATATACATGCCGACCGTCTCTTTGCATTACACGTCTGTTCATACGCGTTATTATACAATCTCTCTAGTTAAATACACATTCCTCGTCCCTGTCCTCTCCTCGCTGCAGCTGCTTTGATGAAGTTGTATGGAGCAGCAGTCTCCCTATGCTGAGACTGGATATGAAAGAGAGCCCTCAGAGCCATGGCAGCATAGGGCTCTCTCCCTCCCACTAATGAGCTGAGCTTTCAATGCGCCCACTAATTAGTTCATCTATAACTCTAAGCACTCAATTACTCTCCACCAGCACCACCACAGAGAGCCGAGAGAGGCGATAAGACTGACAAATGCCTCGACACGCACACACGCACACAAGCACGCACACACACACACACACACACACAAACACACACACACACACACACACACACACACACACACACACACACACACACACACACACACACACACACACACACACACACACACACACACAAATGGCTTTGAGCTGTGAGACCCAGGAGAAGTTTTTCAAAACTTCCCACGCTCAAACATGCTGTTCAGGCAAAACACATTGATCTTCAGTTCCACCCGCTGTCTCTGGTGTTATTCTCTGTCTCTCTGTCTCTCCGACTCTCTGGCTTCCTAAATGCATGATTCATGGATTCACAAAGATGTGCACTCTGTCAGATGTCCACAAGCAAGAGCACACGATTGTGTGAATTTTAAGCGAAATATGCAAGAACGGCTGCCATATCCTATCCTCGGCATCATATCTGTCCAGCATAACAAGAGCCTCCGACAGCCTCTGTATGTTTGACGAGAAGCTGTGCAGGCTGGACATGAGAACAGCAAGAACTACACACAGCACCCCGGCACATTGCGGGTTCACTGTTTTCCTGGAGCGAATGTTTTGTGTAATGACTGCAAGCGCTGTAACGTCTTGACCAATTATAGCAACATTGACAACATCATTATTCACGTGGACACCTACAGCACGTCGCCAGACTTCAACAAACTCATCAACAACTCTTGCGGATGAAGCTCCTCGTCTTTGCCCAGCAGCCTGGCGAGGATCTTTTTACTCTTTTACACCTGACTGAAGGACTATTGTGTATCGACTGAGCTCCCCGTGTTGCAGCTAAATTGGTCACATTTTGGCCGGTAGGGAGGCTAGATAAAAAAGAAAAGCAAATCAAGCCACACACAGCTGTCTTATCATGTTGTGCTGTGTTAGCCAATCATTGGCTGCTGACACCCGCAGCAGACACAGGGAAACATTAGCACTCATTTGGAGCCGTGTTTCTTGTCACATGAACGTCTTCACTCATTTAGCTGTTTGGTCTCCACCAACTCCAGAGGGAAAATGTCTGAGTCTGATTTCTTCAACAGTCTTCAGTAAAAACGATGAACCCTCTGGTGGCTACCAGTTTTGATTTCAATGTTAAAATGTTATTTTATTAGGGTGACCAGACGTCCTCTTTTTCCCGGACATGTCCTCTTTTCGAGACCACCCCCCGCGACGAAGTGTCCTCTTTTTCACAAACTCAAATCTGGTCACCCTAATTTTATATAAAACATGTTTTACATGCATATAAAAACTGAAGGATATGGGACAATAGTGCTCTATGCACATACTTGCACAATGCTTATTTTGTCATATTATTCTCTTAACTTTTTAGCAGATATGTTTTTAATTTACTGTATTTATTCTACAAAAGATGTGGTGAACAAATTTAGAATAAGCACTTCGCAACAATATGACCATGAAGAATATCATCATGATTAGTTTAGTTCCTATCATTTTTGGTCAAACAGAGTCATGTAGCCATAGTAAACAAGTCAGCCATAACAAGTCCGCAACGTTGACCCCTTGGGCCTTTTTAGAAAATCCTTCATTGCGGTACGGAGGTTTTGCACCCTGTTGTTCCCTGAGAAAATAAGAGGGAAACAGCAGCCTCACCCTCTTGTAATGTTTGACCTGAAGTCACTGACCATTAATGGTCTGATGGGAATTACTGCACAAGCTTCCCTAAATCTATGCAAATAAATTACAGGGTGAACTAGAATGGTGCTGATCAGAGGGCTGATACTGCCAAGTTTGTATTCAACGACCATGGCCGCAATGTGCGATTGGTAGCACTTTATAACAACAACACACTATTTAGCATTAGTAAAGCATGAGTTAACACTTAATTCATCATTTATAAAGCATTGTTCCTACATGAACACTCATTAGTAACTCATTAGTATGCAATTCATAAACACAGTTATACATGTTTTATTCTTGATTAATAAGCTTGACTATTATGCGTTTCATGATTGGGTTTTCATACTTTACAAATGATGGATTCCCAAATGAAGACTGTCCACTTTTCTTTAAAAAGATTGCGGCCCTACTGGCAGATAAAGGTGAAGGGATTCTACTTATAGGAGGAGACTTTAATTGTACACTGAATGCCAAGTTAGATAGACTACCAGCAATATACACACAGTATAGCCCGGTTCACACTAGCAATGTCGGGCCGCAACACACAATTTTTCTTCTTTTCGTCCCATTGATTTGCAGAGTTATGTTTTTGTGTGAAATTCATGTTTTGTTGATTTTATTCTTTGAACAAAGTGATTTTGTGTGCAACTGATGCATGGTTCATTTTGTGCACTAACAAAATATATACCTATGTTTTGAAGAAATCATATTTAATTTTTCCAATTACGAAGGGTTCGGTGAATGCACTGATGAAGCTTGCAGGGTTCAGTACCTCTAAGGTTAAGAACCACTGGTCTAAGGACTTATCAGATATGTTGAAGGAGCTAGGCCTAGTGGATGTCTGGTGACATTTTCACCCTGGGGAGAAAGATTTTACATTCATGTCCCAAGTACATGAGAGCTATTCAAGGATAGACTATTTCTGCATGTCAAAGAGAGACATACATCGAGTAAAAGAAAGTCCAATCGAACCAATTACAATTTCCGACCAAGGCCCGGTCGTTATGAAAATAAATGTAGGTCTTGAGAATCCCTTTAGATACTGGAGGATCAATGTCTCATTGTTGGCAGACACTCAAATCAAACAAGAAATACAATCCGGTCTAACTGAGTACTTTGCCATAAATGATGATGGTAATGTTTCTCCCTCAATATTATGGGACGCAGGAAAGGCCAAAATGAGGGGGGAAATTATTTCTATAGGTTCTAGAATAAAGAAACAAAGACTCGTGAAACAACAAGAACTGGAACTTGAATTAAAAAGATTAGAGAGAGAACACAAGATACACCGAAAAGATGATACTTTTAAAAAGCTCAAGGAAGTTAGGCTAAGATAAGACACTATCATATAAAGCAGAAGGAGCTCTCAGGTATATCAATAGAAAATATTACGAAATGGGAAATAAAGCTAGCAGATTGTTGGCTTTTCAACTCCAGAAAGCACAATCTAACCGTGCAATTCCTAAAATTAAAAACCCTGAATCTAACCGTCTGGAGACTGACCCTCAGGAAATATCAGATGCTTTCTCAAAATATTACAAACAATTATATAAGAGTCAAGTACAAGAATTAAAGAAAGAAAAAATAGAGGAGTTTTTGAAACCCCTCAAAATGACCAACATGTCAAATGAGGAAGCAACCAAATTAGTAGAACCCATCACACAAGATGAAATTAAAGAAACCATTGCTAAATTAAAAAACAACAAATCGCCGGGAACAGATGGGTTTGCTGGAGAATATTACAAAGCCTTTGTGAATGACCTCACCCCTATACTAAGCAAAGTATATAACTATGTACTAAAAACGGGAGATCCACCGAAATCATGGTCTGCTTCATTCATCATTACGGTCCTACACAAAGAAGGAAAAGATCCCTTACAATGCACCAGCTACCGCCCAATAAGCCTCTTATGCGTAGACTATAAAATCCTGACCTCCATCCTGGCTGCCAGAACCCAAAAATATATATAAAAAAATAATAAAACCAGACCAAACAAGATTCATCCTAGGCCGTCAAGGAACAAACAACATAAGAAAAGCCCTACATTTACAATCAATAGCGTCAAGAAACAGACAACATTCAATGCTTCTCGGCTTAGATGCTGAAAAAGCATTTGACAGAGTTGACTGGTTATTCCTGGAACAAACATTGATAGAGATGGGCTTCGGAGAAGAATTTGTTACCTGGATCAACTTGCTATACAGAAACCCAAGATCAAAAATGGAGTGAATGGTCACTTTTCAGAATTTTTCAAGGTGGAGAGGGGCGTGAGACAGGGGGATTCACTGTCACCCGTCCTCTTTGTGCTTAGTACTGAACCTCTAGCAGAAGCTATACGCCAAAATATACAAATTCAAGGAATAGTGGACGGAAGTGGAACAGACCATAAAATAGCTCTGTTTGCAGATGACATTCTGCTTTTTATTAAAAAAAAATCTCTTCTTTCCATTCCTGCAGTTATGCAGTGTCTGCACAAATACGGCTCAGTATCAGGGTATAAAATTAATGAAAACAAATCAGAGGCGATGATGATATCTGGCATTTGGCCCGCACAGTTGAATGAGGATGTTTCCTTTCACTGGTCAAAACAAGGATTTCGAGATTTGGGAATTAATATTACACCTAGCTCCATACAGCTGTTTGATGCCAATTACAATAAGTTAATCAAACAAATAAAAAATGACATGACACGTTGGGAAATCCTTCCTCTCTCATTATTTGGTAGAGCGGAGACGGTGAAAATGAATGTGTTACCTAGACTCCTCTTTTTGTTTCAGTCCCTAACTGTGGCAGTACCGGTTTCTTTAACATGCTAAATAAACTAATCTCAAAATTCATCTGGCAGAATAAGAGACCCAGGATAAGGCTTAAAACATTGCTTCTGCCCAAAGATAAAGGAGGCGTGGGCCTACCAAATCTTAAATTATATTATTGGGCAGCACAACTAACAGCTATAGTGGCATGGATTGGAAACGAACAGGAGACAGGATGGGACCCAGATAGAACAAAGCACAGCTAAGGGTATATCTATATCAACATTCCCCTTTATTGATATAAAATCCTTTAATAAAATCAAAATTGAAAATGAATGGATAAAACACTCATTGAAGATTTGGGCAATAATAAAAAAAACACTTGAAGGACCAAACTCACTCTCAAGGGCTATGCCAATTGTAGGCAATATATAATTGCCTACAATTGGGCTGATAAAGGTCTTAAAACCATAAATCAATTATTTGACAGAACAGAACTCAAATCCTTCTCACAGCTGCAAGAGCAATATGCACTTCCATCAAAGGCCTTGTATAGGTACCTTCAAATAAGACACTATATTACAAACCATAAAGACAGAAAAAACCCTAATGTAATGGAAGACTATTTTATTAGTATAGCAGAAAAATGCTTTCCAACTAAAAACCACGTTTCCAACATATATAGAAGCCTTACTACAGCTGACAAACCGCAAAATACATTGAACATCAAGAACAAGTGGGAATTGGAATTAAATGTTATAATTGAAGATAACACGTGGGGAGATCTGTGCAACAAATGTCATAAAGGAATTAATAGGCAATTGTGGAAAGAATTCGACTGGAAATAAAAAATCTGATATTTCAATACACCTCTTGTAATCTCTTCATATGTGAAGGATCCTTTGGTTTCATTATGTTGGAGAAAATGTGGAAAAATAGGAGATGACACGTATATATTTTGGGACTGTCCCAGTAGTTCAAGGGTTTTGGAAAAATATCAAAGCAGAAATAGATAAAATCAGCGAAGTGGAGGTACCCTCAGATCCATTGATATTTCTGCTGGGGTCTATACCAAAAGATTTAGGGGACACCGATCGGAGGTATATTTTGTGTATACTTTTAATGATTGCCAGGAAAATGATAACTGAACTGGAGGGACGCAAAACCACCAACCATAACTCAGTGGAGACAGAGATCAAAACAGGTTTATATAATGGAAAAAATTACTGCAAAGTTACAAATGACAATAGATACCTTCACAAGAAGATGGACTGGTGTTACATTATACCTCGATGCTTGAACAACTGAGAGGGGTTGTGGTAACAAAGCCTAGATGTAAAACTGGAATACCACTGCTAAGCCACTTTCTAAATCCTGCCCGGAAATGAATGTCAGTTTCTTTTTATTTCAGTATCTTTTATTTTACTATATGTTACTTTAGTTATATATTTCACTTTTATTCATTTCATTTGATATATGTACTGCATATATCATTTAATTGTACTTAATTTAGAGATTCAGTCCTCCCCTCCCTTATCATTGAGCCCTCCTTGTGGAGTATATGTGCAGAAGTGTGTGCATGTGGGAGGGTACATGCGGGTGTGCTGTGCGGGTGTGTATTGGATGCGGATGGTTGTGAATATGAAGGAGCATTTGTTGGTGTTTGTTTATTTGGATGTCAGGGATAGCTCTGATGTGTTGAAAACACAAAATAAAAAGTTAAAAAACAAATGATGGATCCCCCATTTGTAAATTAAGTAATAGATATTGCAAACCAATTAAGTAATATATATATTGCAAACCAATTATTAAGGATTTATAGATGATGCACTAATGATACCAAAGATAGTTTCGTTCGGGTATAAAAACTACGAGGTGGTCAACAAAAAACGAAGTGCAGTCTGCAAAACATGCGGGTCGAAGATTTCAGACGGAGACGCAACAACTTCCAACTTCGTTCGACATTTGAAGTTGCACAAAGAACGGTAAGTTTTGAATGAAAGCTTACTTTTCTTTGTTGCGAGGCTGTAAATTCACTGTTAACGTTACATTGCACACACGGTAATCTATTGCGTCCACTGCGAGTTCACTCCCTTATTCATACTTTTGTTACAGTTTTTTTGGATTGCTTACATACTAAAATTAAAAGTAGTACACTATTAGCAAAACCTTACACTCAAGAAGCAAAACATCAGCCCATATTTGCACAACTATAAGCACATTGTCAACCTCACACTTGTTGCAAAACTCTACACACAGTGATTTGCAAAACACTAAACACACTTAACATACATTACACACAAAAATCTATCATGAAGTCACGTCCTTGCAATACCAAAGCACTGACTGTCAAATGACCACACCGTCCAACCAATTGGTTCAACACAGTCATCAGGTGTGCAAACACTCGTTTGCTTAATTGTAGACACACCAATCAGGTGTATAAGCACTATAAAAAGCAGCAGGTGAGTTCATCGGTCTTCAAGCACAATGGAAAGAGTCAGAGAAAGAGTAAGACGAGGAGGAGAACGAGGAGAACGAGGAGGACGAGTAAACATGGTTTTGGCCAACAATGCTATAACACTCAAGCAGCTCCAAGCTAACATTGTCAATAACCACGCCATTTTCAACGATATCCATCAGGTCTCAACATCAACACTGGCACGCATCCTAAAAAAAAAACATATTCAAATGAAGCAAATTTATCGAGTGCCTTTCAAGCGCAATTCCGAAAGGATGAAACGACTGCGGCATGATTATGCAGAGGTATGTCTTCACTTTAGCAGTGTGATCTTGCATACTGTCTCATAATCTTTTACTGTACTGTAATATGTATACTAGATCTACACTGAACTACACAATCTTGCCTGACACTGTTTTTCAGAGAGTTTTACGAATGGATGGAGAGGAGATCCAGCATGAGTTCATTTACGTAGATGAGGCTGGGTTCAACCTGACGAGAACACGAAGGAGGGGAAGAAACATCATTGGCCACAGGGCTGTAGTCAATGTCCCAGGGCAACGCGTTATATAACACTCTGTGCAGCCATTACACAGAATGGGGTCCTCCACCGCCATGCCCATATGGGCCCTTACAACACAGCACTCATACTTACATTCTTGGACCAATTGCACAACATAACAGCAGCAAATCAAATCGATCATATGCAATACATTGTTGTCTGGGACAATGTGTCTTTCCACCGCTCTGCTCTGGTTCAGAACTGGTTTCAGCAACATCCACATTTCACCGTCTTATATCTTCCACCATACTCTCCATTCCTCAACCCTATAGAAGAGTTTTTCTCGGCATGGCGGTGGAAGGTATATGACCTCCGTCTCCAGGCTGAGGTACCCCTCATCCAAGCCATGGAGGAGGCCTGTGACCAGATGGAGGTAGCAGCAATGCAAGGATGGATTGGTCATTCAAGACGTTTCTTTCCAAGGTGTCTTGCTAATGACAACATTGCCTGCGATGTTGATGAAATTCTCTGGCCAGATCCAGCTAGGCGAAGAGACAATGTCTAGTTTTTTTTTTTTTTTTTGAACTTACAATACGTAAAGTGACGTTTGGTTACAGTATTATGAATCTCCATGTCAACATTTTGGGCGTGTTGAGAAATAAATGAGTTTCTTCAGTCTGCAACATTGGTCTTGTGTAGTGTTTGGTGAATTTACATTATATTTGTACTTTGTTGATAGTAGCCTACTCTAATCATAGGGAAGTAGAAGTGCTAAAAGTGTTTTAGGTTTATCACAGCAGAGTGTAACTCGTGCAAACAGAGTATAGTAATAGTAATGTGAAACGTGTGTGTTTTATATGGTAACAAAGTGTGGTTTTTAAAAAGAAGTGCATAGTTTTTACAAGAGTGTTTAATTTTGCAAAGGATCTGTAGTGTTTTTCTAATTGGGTGTGTGGTTGTGCTAATTGTGTGTAGTGTTTTGAAAACACGAGCCCTGTTTTGAAAATCGTGCTTAAGCAATCAAAAAAAACTGTAAGTGATTTTTTTAAAGCAGGGTTGTATGAGGTACTTATACATAACGTTAGTCAGTGTATCACACACAGTAGACGGCGATCAGCAGCAACGCATATTTTAGGCGGGAGGTAGCAGCAGCAAGCTAACGCTAGCTTCTGTGTGTGTGTTTCGCCCCGGTAGAAGCAGCATGCATAAATAGAAAATAGCTTTTTCTCGGGAGCTAACGCTAGCTTGCTGCTAGTTTGTGTTTAAAGTTGCAGCACTTTCTGAAATGGTGGCTTGTGCACGTCGTGACGGCAAGGTAAAGCAATGAAAATATTCTTTATATGGCGTACACTTAAACTGACATTGATTTTATTAGGTTTGCCTCTTTTAGGTGGCTTAAATACGTTTACCTGCTGACCCCTGTCTGCTTCTCTGTAATGGGTGTGCGTTGACCGCCATCTTCTGTGTGTAGTCCCTCATACAACCCAACTTCACAAATCCCGAAATAAGTTTTACAATACATGACCAGTGCTGTAATCTGCTACAGCAGCAACTCTAACGTGATGTTTACCACACACACACACACACACACACACACACACACACACACACACACACACACACACACACACACACACACACACACACACACACACACACACAATACAATTTATATTAACACAATGTTAAGATTGATATTAATAATATGAGTAATAAAGAGTAGTTTCAATACAATTTATTTGTGGCTATAAGGGATTTTCTGACATCCGTTTTATTATGCTTACCTCTTACAGATTTGAAGAATACCAGATGAACAAAAGCATCCCAAATGAACCACAGCAGCCCTCAATTTCGCAATTCCTGGACAATCGTGTAGGGCATTACAGCATGAGCCATCCAAAGCAGAAAGCTATCACCAATGCAATAATGTCCGACTTGATTATTGATTGCAACTTGCCCCTGTCTATTGTGGAAAACAAGAGTTTTCGGCACTTTCTGACAGTGCTTGACAGCAAGTATAGCCCAGTATGTCGCAGAACACTGACATCAAAAACAGAGAACCTTGCTGAAGAGAAACGTTCAAAATTAAAAACTCAATTGAGCAACACTGAACATGTTTCAGTCACTGTGGACATTTGGTCTGACCGAAAGATGAGGGGATTCCTTGGTGTCACTGTGCACTGGATAGAGAAAGAGGCCGAGAGGATACAGCTAAAGTCCAATCTCTTGGCCTGTGAGCGCTTCAAAGGCTCACACACAGCTGAAAGAATCTGTGACCAATTTGAGGCAATATGTGATGAATACAACATTAAAGATAAACTGGACTACATTATTAGTGACAATGCTGCTAATATGCGAAAAGCATTCACTGTGTGCTTCCCTAGTGAACAAGAGGATGACGATGACGGAGATCATCTTGATGACCCTGAGCTCTGGTGTGACTTAACCCTGGAAGATCAGCAAACAGTAGATGTTGCTATGGCGAAGAAACAGCGCTTGCAGTGTTTTGTGCACACTCTTCAGCTGGTGGTGGGAGATGGTTTGAAAGAAACAAAAGTGGCATCTCCTTCTCTTTCAAAGTTATCAAAACTCAGCTCACTGCTGCACACAAGCACAACATTCAAAGATGTGTTTGATGCTGAATTTGGGGAACAGAAAGGCATCCCTGCTGCAGTCAACACAAGATGGAACTCAACACTGAGGCAAGTGAAGGCAGTTCTCCAGTGCAATCATCTAAAGCTTGGTGCTGTTCTAGAAAAGGCTGGGCACAGGGAGTTGTCATTCACAGCACGGGAGTGGAATCTGCTAAAGGAGTTGGTGGACATCTTGAAGCCATTTGGAGAAGCGACTGATTTGACACAGGGGGAGAAGGTCATCACAATCAGTGCTGTTGTTCCATCCATCTTGTCCCTCAACCACCACCTTGAGAAGATGAAGCCTCAAGTCTTGTTCCTGAGTGGCCTGGTCAGAAGTCTCCAGGCATCCCTGAACAAAAGATTTCTTGGAATCTTCATCAACATGAAAATGGCCAGGACACAAGATGGGATCACTGCCCCCTTTTCAGATCCAGTCTACCTCAAAGCAGCTGCCTTGGATCCAGCCTTTTCTCTGTTGTGGGTGGAGCCCCATGTCCTGGTCAGTCGTGACGCCAAGACAGAGGTGGTACAACGTGTTAAAGGTAAATGTTACTGAGTCGTGTACCTTTTTCCCACATAATCTAATATAATTGACTGCAACAATAATTAAGTATTTCAGTCTAACACACTGCATCACCAACACAAATGGTAATAAGGGCTCTTTTGTTTATGCTATTGTTTTTACATGTTTTGCCAGAATTGATCTTGCATGATGCTGCAGAGACTGAGCAACCTGTGCCTCTTGTTGATGAAGAAGAGCAAGAGGACCTTAGAGAAGGAGACGGGCTGTTTGCTGCATACCATAAGAGGCAGAAGAAGGATGTTGGGACCAGTGGCGGCTGGTGAATTTTTTTTTGGGGGGGGGGCGCAGTTGAGCGGCGCGGTTTAAATAGCACTCCACAATGAGAAGAAAAGAGGTTTGGAGTAGAATATTCTAAAAAACAAAGCTTTATTTCAAGAAAACACAGTGCTCAACACTGTCCAATAACAACTATCAACAAACTGTAACTTTGGGCATGAGAGGTTCAGAGCAGAATGGTTTAAGAAACATTCAATGTGGTGGCCAGAGCAACTTCAGGGAATACATTGACGTAGCATTCAAACTGGGGGCCCTGCAGTAAGGTGGCACTGATGAGGTGGTCTTTGAAGGCAAAGCCGGACGTTCGGGTCCCAACTCTTTCAGCCTCTTCTTGTCAACATCTGATCGTGGATTGAAAGGTGTTTCGCGTAGAGATACCACAGAGTTTTCAGTCGCCATACTAACATAATCAAAGTCTCTGCTAGCTGTGTTGCTCGCGTAGCTACGTGGGAGCTATATGGGATGTGAGGGAATGATAAAGGTCTCTGATTCGACGAATAGTCCAACCACGTTGCAATAAGAAACGATGTCATTGGCTAGGGCGCAGATTTGTGCGCCCGAATATTCACGTTTCATCCGCCAATGAGAAGCTGTCCTTGCCGCAACAAGGGTGAAATGTTTGTTCGCTGCCATAGACTCACATTGGGCCGGCGCCCCGACTCACATTGGGCCGGCGCCCCCGACTTGGGCTTTTCTCAGTGATGATGAATGGCGATATATTATATTTGGTATATCTTAAGTGGTTGTTGACAGGGGCTTACGGTCTCCCACACACATTTAGCGCGTCAACACGGTATATTTCTTATTTAAATTATTTGCTATATAATGTTTTTTGACAGTATATATTATATATTTTTTTTCTTCTTTTTTTTTTTTCATCGCAAAATTTTAAGAGGGGCGGCGCCCTAGCGCCCTCTATTGACGCACCGCCACTGGTTGGGACCACTCCAGCACTACAGCTAAGTCACTACCTTGACATAGCCGAAGGACAGAACGCGCTTTTGTTCTGGGCATTGAACATGAAGACTCTTCCTTCACTGTTCCGAGTGGCCATCAGAGTCCTGGCAGTGCCTGCCTCCAGTGCTCCAGTGGAGCGAGTTTTCAGCCATGGTGGAATCATACTACGTCCCCATCGTGCACAAATGACTGACAGACTTTTGGCCAATTTGGTCTTTTGCAAATGCAATGCAGCATAGGGCCCTGACATATAAAAAGCACAACCCTGTTCATTGTTATGTTCATGTATTTGTTACGTTTCTCACATGTACACACACACACAGACAATATGAGGTGAGATAAATGAGATGAGATAAATACAGGACAGAAACTGCTGTGGAACTAGTTAAAATGCAAAATACAATGTTAGCACTTTTGTACAAATAATTACAGTTGCACTTGTTTTTTCAAATGTGTTCATTCTGTAAAGGAGTGGTTTAAAATGAAGAATATTCTTTCAAAATATGAGTTAAATGTTAAAAATGACTGGTTAATAGTGCAATGTCAGCACAATTCAATTGCACTTATACAAGTTATACTTGTACTTATAATACATAAATACAGATTTTAAAAGCATACATGATCTGTGTAAATATATTATTACTCTGTGATCAAAAGGACTCGAAAGGACTCGAAACTCAAACTGCAGGACTTGGACTTGACTTGAGACTTGTCAGTCTTGACTTTGGACTTGACTCGGGACTTGCCTGTCTTGACTTGGGACTTGACTCGGGACTTGAGGGCAAAGACTTGAGACTTACTTGGGACTTGCAAAAAAATTACTTGGTCCCACCTCTGGTTATCACTAGCGGGCCTGCACTTGGCAGGGGCTGGTTAAGAGTGTTGAGTGAGAAGTCGATGTCAGTATGAAACGGGCAACAGAAGTCTGAGTCTTTGCAACCACGAGAGGTCCTTGATCATGCAGCCATAACTGGCCACCCAAAATATTATAGTGTTTGCTGCAGCAGAATGCAAAATTAGCAGTGGACTGGCACAGTCGTGCACACTCACTGACGGACGCACGTTCCCATGATTTTCCTGGCAGAGATAATGATCCTTCTCATTTGCACATCCAGTAGTGAGTGTACAGTGTACCAACATGCAAATCAATAACAGTCAACGCTCAAGATATTGTACTAACCTAATAACTTTCCACTGTATTCAAATATGAATAAACACGGCTGCACTGTTACAATGATAGAAAAAAAACGTTATTCCCAATCGGAGAAGAGGAAGTAATCATTCTGCCACCTGGTCTATAGAGGATTATACTGTATAAAGTATAATATGACAAATCAACAGCCAAATTCAAACAGAGATTCAGATGTTCCGATATACAGATGCAAACAACCATACATATGCTTCACACACACACTTTGATTTCCTTTCTCCTCTTAGTCAACTCCAACAAGCAAAAGCTAAATAAAGAGATCAGCTGGGGGGTCTGCAGTGCCTCCATAAAGGAGGGTGCAGCTCCATTACCTCGTGTCTCATGGGCCAGAAACAAAGACTCAGCAGGGTCACTGCTGTGGTTGGTTGGCTTAGAAGTCAATAACTTGCCTTTTAATGGCTACAGATAAAAAAGTGGTGTAGTTACATGAGAACATGTAGCTGTAGAGGTTTTTAACTGAATGAATTAACTAAAAATTGTAAGCAGTGCAGCATTTTAAAGATCAGCGGAATGATAGTAGTAGGTTGCATATTTTGTGTGATCAATAAAAGTAATTTTATACGCTAAAATATCACCAGACATGCAGCTTTTCGTCATCTTTATATCATAGTTAACTGAATATCTTTGAGGTCTGGACTGTTCTCAGACCAAACATGCAACTTTTAAAATATGTTGGTCATTCTATGGACAAAATTATATTATCTAACTAGAAAATTTCGCAAGAGTGGCTACTACTGCCGTAAGACGTCGCAATATATATACATTACCGGTAGTGAGATGTGTTATTGAGGTACATTATATATGTATATATATATATATATATATATATATATATATATATATATATATATATATATATATATATATATATATATATATATATATATATGCCAATATTAGCTGTGAGGACTTGATGGTGTCAATATGAATGGGACAGCACTTTGCTGCAACATATCACGTGATTACATAAAACAATATTGTGTACAATTGTGTATTTATTTTCTATTTAATACAATAATTCTCATTTGAGCTTTATGTGAAGATAGTTAATTCATGGGGCTTTTATTTTGAAAGGGAAGACAGAAAGACAGACAGGTAGACAGACAGGAGGCGTTACAATGCCTTTGACTGAATATCTCCAAGTCATATGTGTGTTCGGATTTTCTACCAAACCATCTGTTAAACCCCAGATTTAGAGGCAAAAACATGCTCAAATCTCTAATAGAGTACATTCACCAGAGAGGAAACGAGCAGCCGATCGCAATGGTATGCTTGATTATTTTTCTGGACTTAATGTGAGCGTCAGTGGAGCTGTTAGTCCTGATTCAAAGTGACATACATATGCGCGCGCACGCGGCCTTATTAAAACGCGCGGACGTTAACGCGCACGCGTGGACGTTCAGTAAACTTTGTCTAACACAAAGCTAACTTCTTGCTAGGAATCCAATTCACTTCTCTGTCTCTCCTCTATGTTCACGTGACCGTAATTACACACGCGCGCACACACACACGCGCGCACTTAGACACACACACAGTCAGGATGTCAGCTGACCAACTGACAGTTCCTCCTGCGTGTGTGGCGCGTGTCAATGGTTGCCATGGTTGCAGTCTTGATTAGCTAACTTGAAACACCTGTGTCACTGTCACGGAGCAGAGGAGACTTGACTGCTGATTTAATGACAAAACAACCTTTCAAACTATTGTATTTGACAGACAACCGTGAATCCCATCGCGAAAATAACGTCATCATGAGAAGCACAAGACTTCTGAGAACATTTCCGTCTACTTAAATATTTGTAAGGATTTAGAAATGAGATCGTAAATCCAGTTTATAAAGTGCTCACGTTTGTGTCATGAGAGAAAATTGTGGTCCGATTTAAAATGGAGGTTGATGGAGCAGTTGGCCGGACTTCATGTCGCTTTCAGGCTTGCTGACAAAAAAGTATAAGTTTGTTGGATTCCACGACGCATGTGTACCACAAGCACAATATTTCCTACGTTTTGATGTATAAATTATGCCTCAAAAGTAAATATTGTGGAGTGAATGGCAAAATACAAATACAAATACAGGAGTTAGTAAAAAAAACATTCTCACTCTAGCGATGACATCACCACTCTAACCTGCGCCATACACACCCATTGTAAACTCTGAAATGGTCCCAAAATTTTCCTAAACTTGAACAATAATTACATGAAAACTGTGCTAGCTATCAAAAAATGCCCAATTGGGCAAATAAACTGCAGACTTTTGTCAACGTTTTAAACTTTAAATCATTTCTCTACGTTAAATTATGGCGAGTCACTGTGGGCAGAAAGATGAGTGTTATTTTTGCTCTCTTCACGGCGAAAC
Organism: Myoxocephalus aenaeus; assembly: GCA_038501785.1. NCBI lineage: Eukaryota > Metazoa > Chordata > Actinopteri > Perciformes > Cottidae > Myoxocephalus > Myoxocephalus aenaeus. Next base: position 1,337,365 of record JBAMJR010000151.1, on the reverse strand, counting down.
CCCATTCAAGTGAATGGGACAATTTCTCGCAGTTTTTCGCGCTTTTCGGGAAAACGGTCGGTCGAATGTCATAGAAAAGTCATGCCCCGCGATTCCCGATCAGGCCGCACGTTTTGATGTATTTTGACGCATGTGCGGGCAACGCTGTGGGAGGAGATACGGTCCAAAGTTTTGCGGAATAAGAAGAAATATAGGCGATAATAAGCCCGCAGGAGAACATGAAGTGTTCTATGACCCCTGTAGCTGAAGCCACACTTAATAACAAAAACAAAACCAGAACCAAATACGAGCAGATATTTAATCCCACACAGTCTGCAGGATGAATACACATGGTAACACACTGCTGAGGGAATTGTCCTTTTACGCTGTTGATGCATCGCTGTCACTTAGCTGACAGGCCAGATGCTGCACATACTTGAAGGAATATGTCACAGATGTGTCCGTTTGTCATGTTTATCACTCTGTTAACAGACTGTTTTACGGCACAATGTTGCCTCTGAAGGTAGAAGTCAAACAACGGACCTGTTTGGTGAAGTTCAAACACACAATGGTGTGGACCAAACAACCACACTGTGAACATTTGAAAAGTTGTTTGAATAATTGTGATGGTGGGGATGTAAGTGACTAACAAAGCAGGTTGTACTCTGTCCAACTCTATGTCCTGTATTTTATTTATTTATAAGGTTTATTTTATATTCTATTGTAAATGTAATATGCTTCTATTCCTTGCACTGTGTTGATTGTTGTTGTTTGTCTAATGTATGCACCACCCGCCAAGACAAATTCCTCGTATGTGAAACATACCTGGCAAATAAATGGTTCTGATTCTGATTTTAGTTGCAACTTTAAAAGCGACTACACTCTTGATGGCAACTATTTCCCTCCACCGGCCAACTCTTCAGTGAATGAGTTAATGTGCATGAGTGCATGTGATTTCAAGTCTACTCTTGAATAAGTCAGCATCAATATAAAACAGCTATGCCACAATCACAATGAGTGATGAATGGGAGAGAGGCATTCATGTTCTTAACGATGTTATACAGACAGCAGAGTGGACAGAACAGAGCACATAAAATATGCTTATAGTCTGCCTCGCTCCACCTTTTTCTTCAACAAACTGAGATCCTCGCTCACTGTTTATGGGCCTCTTATATATATATGTATATATATATATATATATATATATATATATATATATATATATATATATATATATATACATATATATATATATACATAACCCTTTTATTTTGGCCTGGGCAGTTATTACGAACTTGTTTCCTTTGTTTTTCTTCCATTTTACTGCTGATGGCACAACATAAAGCTGGCAACAAAGAATCCTGGTCATCAAATGATTCACTGCAATGTTTTTCATAAAGAAAGCTTGTCAAGTTCTCGCCAAATCATTCTCCTAATGATGACATACAGCAAGATGGCGCCGCGGATGGCAGCCTCGGTACTGCGCTCGCTCGTACTTTTTCTATTTTTGTTTATTTGTCTCGTCTCCAGCTCTCCCTCTCTGATCACATTCAGCAGGGAGGAACTTTTAAACTTCCGTGAAACCACTGGACAATTTTTTTTACCGGTTTTCATTGAACCGGATTACTTTACTGAGTTTTTGGTTGGAGGAGCAGCGGCTCTTCTCGGAATTCGCCGGAGACGCAGACGGGGGAAGCGCGCAGGAGCGCTTGTTAAAGTGCGCCAGCGAGGATTTCGAACTGCGCTCCCGTCAATTCATCTGGCGAACGTCCGCTCTCTGGCGAACAAGATGGATGAACTGCTGCTCCTGAACAGAACTAATAGGGACTTTAGCAGATCTGCCGCCCTCTGCTTCACCGAAACCTGGCTCGGTGCGCACATCCCGGACAGCGCACTACATCTGCCGGGCTTCCAACTCCACCGAGCGGACCGCGTAACGGCTCTGTCGGGGAAAACGAGGGGAGGCGGGATCTGTTTTTATATTAACGAAGGTTGGTGCACAGATGTCACGGTGTTAAAGGAATCATGCAGCCCGCACCTAGAAACAATTTTAATAGACTGCAAACCATTTTATTCACCGCGGGAGTTTTCCTCATTCATCCTGGTCGGTGTGTACATCCCACCTCAGGCCTGTGTGAGTGAGGCACTCCAACACCTGGCAGAGCAGATCACCACCATGGAGCACAAACACCCAGACTCCCTGCTCATTGTTCTTGGGGACTTTAATAGAGCAAACCTCAGCAAAGAACTGCCAAAATACAGACAGCATATTAAGTGTAGCACCAGGGACAAAAACACACTGGACCACTGCTACACTGTACTGAAGGATGCATACCGCTCAGTCCCTCGTGCAGCTTTGGGACTCTCTGATCACTGTCTGGTTCATCTTCTCCCATCCTACAGGCAGAAACTAAAATCTGCAAAGCCTGTGGTGAAGACTGTAAAGAGATGGACCAACGAGGCCAAGCTGGAGCTACAGTCCTGCTTTGCCTCCACTGATTGGAGTGTTTTTGAGGCTGCTGCTACAGACCTGGATGAGCTCACTGACACTGTGACGTCATATATCAGCTTTTGTGAGGACATGTGTGTGCCGACAAAAACCTTCTGCACATTCAACAACAATAAACCCTGGTTCACTGAAAAACTCAGGCAGCTTCGTCGGGCTAAAGAGGAGGCCTACAGAGGGGGGGACAGGATTCTGTACAACCAGGCCAGGAACACACTAACGAGGGAGATCAAGGTAGCTAAGAAGAGCTACACTGATAAGCTGGAAAAAAAGTTTTCAGCCAACGACCCCTCGTCAGTTTGGAGAGGCCTGGAGGTACTCACCAACTACAAGAGACCATCTCCCCCCACTGAGGACAATCACCGACTGGCTGACGACCTGAATGTCTTCTATTGCAGGTTTGACAAGCCCACTTCCACCCCGCCCAACTGCCCCATCATCGAACAATCAGCTCCACTCTCTGCCTCACCTCTCCCATCCAACCCCCCACCGGCACTGAGGATCTGCGAAGGGGATGTGAGTCGGCTCTTTCAGAGACAAAAGATCAGGAAGGCTCCGGGCCCAGACGGTGTGTCCCCCTCCTGCCTGAAAGTCTGTGCTGACCAGCTGGCCCCCATCTTCACGGAGATCTTCAACCGATCACTGGAGCTATGTGAAGTCCCTTCCTGCTTCAAGCGCTCCTTGATCATCCCGGTCCCCAAGAAATCCTCCATCACAGGATTAAATGACTACAGACCCGTCGCCCTGACGTCTGTGGTCATGAAGTCCTTTGAGAGGCTGGTGTTGACCCATCTGAAGGACATCACAGGGCCCCTGCTGGACCCCCTGCAGTTTGCCTACCGTGCAAACAGGTCGGTGGATGATGCAGTTAATATGGGACTGCACCATATTCTTCAACACCTGGACACCCCAGGGAGATATGCAAGGGTTCTGTTTGTGGACTTCAGCTCTGCATTCAACACGATCATCCCGGAGGTTCTTCAACCCAAACTCTCCCAGCTCACCGTGCCAGCTCCCACCTGCCGGTGGATCACAAACTTCCTGACAGACAGGACGCAGCAGGTGAGGCTGGGAAAAATCATATCCAGCACCCGGACTATAAGCACTGGCGCCCCCCAGGGATGTGTGCTCTCTCCACTGCTCTTCTCCCTCTACACCAACGACTGCACCTCAGGGGACCCATCTGTTAAACTCCTGAAGTTCGCAGACGACACAACGGTCATCGGCCTCATCAGCGATGGGGACGAGTCTGCGTACAGACGGGAGGTTGAACAGCTGGTTCTCTGGTGTGGTCAGAACCACCTGGAGCTGAACAAGGCCAAAACTGTAGAGATGACAGTGGACTTCAGGAGGAGCCCCCCAACACTACCCCCCCTCACAATACTCAACAGCACTGTTTCTGCGGTGGAGACCTTCAAGTTTCTGGGATCCACAATCTCCCGGGACCTGAAGTGGACCGCCAACATCAACACCATCCGGAAAAAGGCCCAGCAGAGGCTGTACTTCCTGCGCCAGCTCAGGAAATTCAACCTGCCTCAGGAGCTGCTGATCCTGTTCTACACCGCCATCATCCAGTCTGTCCTCTGCTCCTCCATCACTGTGTGGTTTGGATCGGCCACCAAACAGGACAGAGTCAGACTACAGCGGATCGTCAGGTCTGCAGAGAGAACCATTGGTTCCAGCCTGCCCTCCATCCTGGACTTGCACACCGCCAGAGTCAGGAAGCGGGCTGTAAAGATCACCACAGACCCCTCACACCCTGGACACAAGCTGTTCCAACTCCTCCCCTCCGGAAGGCGCTACAGAGCACTGTATGCCAAAACCACCAGACACAGAAACAGTTTCTTCCCACTGGCCGTCACTCTGATGAACAGTTAAACAGACTCTTCATCTGCACTATCTGCACTTTTTTGTTGTCTTACTACTGTCTTTAATGTCCTTTTTATATTTTTTATATTTATCTTGTATATTGTGTGTGGAAAAAAGTACGAGAGCCAGTGAAACCGGAGTCAAATTCCATGTATGTGAAAATTTACATGGCCATTAAAGCTGATTCTGATTCTGATTCTGATTCTAACTGTTCACACTGCATTGTGGGTACTCAGCGGTCAATTACTTTTGGCACTCAGTGGCACCTGCTCTACAAACTATTTTCAACTTAAGTGTGTACAACTGATGCCGACCGTTTCTCACAGCCGTTCAATGTTAGCTGGTTTAACTGCTGCCAATGAAATGTGTTGCCACCTGATGGAAACAAACGTATAACAAGGTCTCAATATGTCTCAATGGTATTCATCTCTTTTAGACATTTTGAGTTTCAAAAGTTCCACTGATACAAAACAGAATCATATGCTACAGAGCAGATTGGATTTTTGATTCCTTAATTGGCTGATTTAAAATATCCTGCACACGAAAATTAAACTCACAAATGTGAACTCATGAGGATCTGATGAACATGTATGAAAATAATGAATGGTAGTCCAAGGAAAGTCATTTCCAGTCAAGTCTCTTCAACTTCAAACAACCAACAAGCTTTAGAGCAGCTTTAAAGCCGGTTTTCCCCTCAGTACAAATGTGAATTAAGTTGGAAGTGTGTTACATTAAGATATGAAAAGTTGAGGTGTATCAGCTCTAATGTGGGTACAGATTTGTTCCTGTGCTTTTTCAGTGCATGTATAGTTATTTTCTCTTCCCACAGCCTGCTTATGGCATTCCTGTTTTCTTGCGCTTTCTCAGAATCTAACTATAGACAGAAAGTGTGTTCATGTGCGTACACACACACACACATGCACACACACACACACACACACACACACACACACACACACACACACACACACACACACACACACACACACACACACACACACACACACACACACTCTCTCTCTCTCTCTATCTCTCTCGCTCTACATGGTGTAATAGGCTACGGGGGTGGTGTTCATAGTCTTAAGCAGAATGGATGCAAATCCACATTACACAACACATTCCCATTCCAGAATAGTGATCCATCAAGGCCTTGCACTAAGCATCTGTACATAAACCTCAATTATGCTAATGCTAATCCCTGGGACATTGACGTGAGTAGGCAAGGAGGCTAACAGCTAAAGACTTTGATGTGTACTGCCATTTGGCAGGGCCTCCTGAAGGACTAGCATTGGACCCCAAACTCCACCAGGGCTTAAGAAGGAAAAACCAGCCCGGCCTTGTCTGTTCCTCTACTGATTACAAGGGCTTAGGGGGCTTCTTTTATTTGCCTCTTTGGTATGGACCCAATCATGGGTGTCAGTTCTCCCCACTGCTGCCTGGCAGTCCTTTTTACTCACCCCTCCTCTGTGCCATACTTCTGCTTTGTTTCGTTTTGTTTTTCATTTTCATCTTGTGGTTGACTTCCATGTGGTACATTTACATCTAACACCTCCTGTTTTTATTCTCATTTTGGTCACTGACAACAACAAAAACACAGACTCCATGTAATGTGCTGTATTTTATTGCTCGTGATTAATACATTTCCAGCAGGTATGATTGTGTTGATCGCTATTGTCGTGATCCGAAATAAGAAAAGTACATTTTACCATCTGAGGGGCTTTAATTGAGAAGAGAGGCTCTTTTGGGGCTAAGTGGTCCACAGAAACCCGTTTCCCAAAAAAAACCTTGGCTCAGTATACTCATTGCCTGTTTGCATAATGAGACTTGCGTGATTACAAGTTGCTTTTAGGAAATTCAGCATGTACTATAGCTCTAATCTCTAAACTCTAATCTCTTAATCGAAAAAATTGTCAGATCAGAAATTTCCTGGGAAATAGAAACATTGTCAGCAGTGATTTAATTCCATTAATGACAAGTGTTTTATTTTGAAGCACATTGCCTCCTTTCTTACACTTATGTTCACATTTCTCCAAGCTTTCAGTAAAAACCCTGCCACAAGAGAAGGATTAAAGCTTATTTTCAGTGAATGAGTCAACACATGAAAATGGGAAAAACACTGCAGACAGTTTGTGTAACAAAAGAGATTATGAACGTTTAAGAGGGATTTGGGAAAATAATTTGGGCTTGTTCTAATTTTAGTTTTGAGGACTGTGAAATAGGGGCATAACCTTTTAGGTCCGGATCAATAGAGAGAGAAAACCTCAAATGGCTAACAGGAGGGAAACACTCTTTCTTTGAGTGCCATTGAAGGATATGTTGCAGCCTAGTGGTTAGACTTGTGCTCCATCTGCCCACCAGTGCAATTCAAACGTAAGCCATTATGATGTTGTATGGTAATTGGGAAATTGAAAATGACTTCAAAAACAAACTGAAGGAAGCATCTAAGGCAGGGGTGCCCACACTTTTTTGGCTCACAAGCTACTTTTAAAATGACCAAGTCAAAAAGATCTACCTACATTAATAATGGTAAATACATATACATATACATATATATATATATATATATATATACCGAGTATACTTTATATTTACAATATTGGTGTACCTTGCTTTTGCTGGTCCTTACATTTTACTCTGATGACTGCACTGAATGGAACCAGCAGGGTTGCATAGTCCGGACAGTAGCAGCTGGTAGCCAGCCTCAGGCAGACCAAATGGTTATCAGTCATGGTGGAACGGTGTTTGGACTTAATATTTTTACAATATTATTATACAGTCGGCCTTCTCCGGATGCGCACGGAACAGCCGTCTTTGAAGAGCTCTCGCTCGAACAGAACAGGCGATCTTCGTTGCCACATCCGTGATCTCTTTCACGTTTAGCATTGTAGCGCATAATGCTTGTTGGTGTATTATGCAGTGGTAATTAAGGAAGTCGGGGAAAACATCGTCCTCCCTGTACTTGGCAATAAATCCATTCAAGCTGCCAACCATTGCGGGCGCACTGTCCGTGGTGATTGACAATAATAGGTTCGTTCGAGATGAGCCAGTTCTGCGCAGAATCGATCGCCGGCGATCGGCGAGCAATGCATGCCGGTTGGATTTTAGTCTGACTTGATCCCGACTTGATCTGACGTCATGCACACGTGGTTAACGATAATCTCACAAGAGCAAGGCAGCCCCCAATTTCAGAGCCAGGCGCCGCAGTAGCTCTCCACCGACTGTGTGGCGCAGTGCATGATGGGAAACGCCTGGCTATCACCACATCAGAGAGCTGATTGGTTCTTAGATTTGACAGCAAACACGTGTTGTAGAAAATCCTTATTTATGTGTAGTTGTAATACTTAACGCTTGATTGTTGACTATTAGACTCATGTTTAATCTAAAAACATATATTGTGTGGTTGATAATACAAAATCGTATTTATACAACACATATCAAAACCAGTAGTTTAAGTAAAAAGAACAAAGGATGCAGCTAGACCCACATTTCTACACAAATATATATTTATAAACACATATGAATAAATCCAAACGTGATCTGTAAACTACAAGAAGCCTAAAGTTCGGAACTAACAGGAAGTCATTTTTTCTGTGACTTCCTGTTACTGACTACTTTGAAGGCAGCTGAAAACTGTCCAACTTGATTGCAGTGTTTTGACTCCGCCCCCTGCTGCTCCCGCTGCTCTCGTCTTGATTCCAGGCGAGGCGCAGCTCTTTCGAACGAGCCTGTTAATTTGCCCACCGGGAGCTGCGTTTTGTCAATAAAGTTTTTGAAAGACTGAAAAAAAAAAAAAAAAAAGTCTAATTTTTGTATGCATGCGATCTACCCGCACTACGTAAAGTGATCACATGTCCATAGCCATTACAGAGAGGGGCTTAAAATATGATAATGGAGTTACTCACAAACACATAGTGTTGGTACACATATCTTCACACCACACATGGAATATTGTGCTTCACTTTTCCTGCTGTTCCGCTAACTGTTAACTATGATTTAAACAGCAGATAGTCAAATATACGTTTTTATTTTATTTTCATGCAATCCCAACAAGACACGTTTTGTTTTGCAGTTTGAAAACAATTACATTTGTATCACATTAAAACAGCTTTTTGTATTATTTCAGAAAATAATTAGCATCCTAGTCCCGCCTTCCAACTCTTCCAACAACCGATACTACACAATGTAGGGTGGTAATCAATGGCCTGGCTCAACACACAGTGAGCAGGTAGGCAAATCAAAAGGCACTCTGTCAAGGACCTAATCCTCCAGCGTAACGACAAGCCACTGAATGTTAAGCAACAGATCAGGTTTGAGAAACAGTGCTTATGGATTTAGTGAACTGGCTAAAGTCAATCATCCATCTCCACAGCTCTCCTGCTCTGCTCCTTAAATCCAGTCCTTTGTTTGAAGTCATTGTGTCCCACTTTGTGGCTCATACGATGACTATAAGAACAATAATACGAGTGAAAGATTATCATGATCTTAAACAAAGATGTACATGTATATACGTTTAATTTGCATGGCTGAAGATAAGATATGATATATATATATATATATATATATATATATATATATATATATATATATATATATATATATATTATAATATGGGTAGATCAAATCAAGCATTCTGATTGGTTGAGAGTGAGTCACGGGGTGTATTTTATTCAGTCATAAAGTACTGTACAGCCTGTTTACATTTAGAGCATTCCATATCAGTGCGCACTTAAAATAACAGGTAGATTTAAATTGCGCGACCGTTAGTTGTCATTTCAGTCGTGACAGTTACCAAACATGTTTCGTGTAAACTTTGATATTGTAACGTCCGCAGTAACGACTCACAGACGTTGGTTTCCTTAACTTGCAGGTTTATTGCTTGAGTGTTCACAGTATTGCAACGGGGCTCTTCGCTGACAGTAAGTTAGCTCAAACGGAACAGCTAACAAGCTCACGTAGCATCACTAGCATAACGAACGACAACACACACGTCACTTCCTCCCTAACCTAAAGATGAGGAATGAAAAGGGTTTGATCACAAAATCGTGATAATTTCCAGTGAGAGATAATTACGTCGGTAATTTCCCGAAGCGAGGCAAGTTCTCTAAACATCATGGAGGAGAAAAATGACGGAGAAAAGATGGACAGAAGCAGCGAGAGCAGTTCTTTACATCGGTGGCTGCGTGTCATCCTCCACCCTGCTTTCAACCGGCCTGGTCAGTAAATCGCAGATTTAGCATCCAGGCAGTCCGTTTTATAGTCCCGTACGTGCGTCCCGGGACTATTTTCTCTGTCGCTGAAATGCGATACACAACGTTTGGTGGCTACAACTATTTTGTGCTGAAAGGGAGCTTACTATTACTATTTATAAAGTCGCAGGTACCTGTATTATAAAAGCAATAAGGTACTCGAGGCAGTACTGTGTCTACAATAATGTACAGTTCAAGGGTTTGCCAGCCCTCCGGGCCTAACAACTCCCTTGAACAGTACATTATTGAACGACACAGTACTGCCTCGAGTACCTTATTGCTTAATTGTGTACTGATGGATCAGAAGATTGAAGTGGATGTATTGTAATGAAGGAAGACATTTCTGTCAGTGGCACTGAAAGACCTGAGCACATCTCTCTTCACTAGCAGCCATGTGTTCACTGACTGTCTGTCTATCTCTAATTGGCTGATTGACAGTTTGTCTGTCTGTCTGATTGTCTAATTGGTTGGCTGGCTTATGCTCAGCCCCCTGATGCGTTGACAAACAAGTATCCTCGGTGACAGTATCACATTTGTCTAATTAATTAGATGTGTTTGTCACAACAGCAGGTAGTTAGCACTAACAAGACTGAAGAGTTTGGGGCTGTGTGAGCGAGAGAGATAAATGCCTCTGTAATTGTTCTTGGTAGTAAAAAAAAAGGAGAGGTGAAATGTGTGGCGCTCTCACACAGCAAAGTGAACGTTTCTCAGATTTTTTGCAGTTTCTTTTGAAGACAGAGAAAAGAAACAACTGCTTAAAGCATCTGAACTGTTTCATCCTCGGTGTTGGAGGAAAATAAAAGATTCTCCTCAGCAAGACAGAGGAACACAGTCAGTCAGCTGTTGTTGGCTCAGTGAAGCAGCGAATCAATGCAGTCAGACAGGCAGACAAGGCAAGCTGCAGGTACCTGTGATGTCAACGATGCTCTCCTGACACTTATCTGCCCAGACAACCACTTTCAAACTTCTCTCTCTAATGCTCTCTCTCTCTCTCTTTCTCTCTCTTTCTCTCTTTTATTTAAATGTGTCTTCAAGCTGCACAAATCTCATACATCTGTCTCATCTCTTCCTCGCCTTCTCTCTGATCTATCAGAACCGTCCCTTCCCACTCTGTTTTGCATCTAACCAGGAAGAGAGACAGCAAAAGAGCAGGAGAGAGATAGAGAGAAATGATGTGTGTGTGTGTGTGTGTGTGTGTGTGTGTGTGTGTGTGTGTGTGTGTGTGTGTGTGTGTGTGTGTGTGTGTGTGTCAAGTGGGGCTTGTATAGCAGTCCCAGCAGCAACAAGCTGTCATTAGAGTGGGCAGGAAACAACCCTTGTGGCTTGGTTCAATCAAATTGTAATCCTCAGCACATTATTACCATGACAGGGTCACCTCTCCACTGCTGCTCTAGGGCAGGAGCAGGTGAAGCGCACACTGGACACACACTACACACACACACACACACACACACACACACACACACACACACACACACACACACCCTCCTTTCATTTGCTACCATTTCCAGTGTTTTGCTAGTGTTTTCCTTGACAGTCCTTATATTACCTGGCCAACCCCCATAATGAATCCATCTGAGAAGGCCAGGTCGAAGCTGCAGTCATGAATAATTCAAAATCTAACCCCCCTCCCTGATTCTTATTCTCCATATCCCTCATTCCTGTCATCCCCACGGCCTCTGGTGGGGCTTCTGTATCGCCCAACCTGACAGACTCTACTATGCAACCCTGAAGACTACAATATTTCAGAAGACTGTCAGTATGTGCCTATATTTGAATGTGTATGTGTGGCATTGCGTGTCATATGTTTCTCTCCTCTCTGGTTTCTAGGGTAACCGCAATTAGGGTATTGGTTAGACTGTGCGTGTGCGTGTGCGTGTGTGTGTGTGTGTGTGTGTGGGCAGAAAATATACTTATTCACCCTAATGGACATCCCTTCAAGTGAGGAAATCATTACCACAACTCACTCCTCCAGAGATACTTTAAAACGTTTTGCTCATCTTAAAGCCAAACTCCGGAAAAGGACTTTCATTTGGGAGGCGATGTTTTCTGGTTAGACACGGTTTCACAGTACAAGCAAGCACACATTCTAGTTAAAGAGATCATTTGGATGTATTGACAATAGATGGTATGACTTATTGACTTGTAGATGCATAAATACAAGCTCAAACAGGCACTTATGTGGTTGCAGATGTCCCAAAGAGGAATTGGCTCTCAGGAATAAGTTAATTAAAATGTTTTAATTCACACAACCAACACAATCATTTTCATTCTTCCACAACATAAAACATATATGTATGTGCTGCTGCTGCTGATTCTCATTATAATTATAATTATTCTGTTTGCAATCGTACACATGTGTATTACAGCATACTTCACATTTACACATTGCACTTAAGAAAACTTCAATTACTTCAAGGATGAAATAAAGTTACAGCCTCCAGTAGATGCCGGATATTTGCTCCGTATATACAAACCTTTTCAACACAATAAGTCTGATTTCTTTGACTTGAGGTTTGGCTGTTATTGATGAATCATTTAATCAGCAACTATTATGATAATTATTTGACACTAATTCTCAGTATGCATCAGAAAAGATTGTAAGACATTTTCCAGAAAAGATTCTCTTCATAAAATTCACAGCACTATTATAGCAGCAAACACATATTTGCTATGTAAAGATATGGTGGAGGTATGTCTACCAAACTCCCTCTGTGTGTGTTGTAATCCAAGCTTCTCAAGGAAGATTTACTGTCATTCTGCACAACGAAATACAGTTATAGCCAATTTGCTACACAAGACACACATGACAAAACCTTTAAAAAGGAGTAACAGCAGCAACAAAACAACTCTCTAGGCAGATACTTTGGCCCACATGACATTACAATTCAACATCAGGGAACCAGTGTCCATCAACATTTGACGATGTTTGAGTACCTAGCATCATCGATGCTAACAAAGAGTCCGCCTCCTCTCATCCCTGTGGAGTCCTGCTCCGTCTTGTGGTCCACCAATCAAGTGCAGCTTGATCTGGGATGACACGATGGAGCCAGGTCTCTGTAAAGATGTGGGCACAACAGTCACAGAGCTTCTGTTGCACAGTTGGCCTGACGTTTCCTGCAACCGGACATAGAATAGGTGTAGATGGAATAGGGAAAGGGCCTGGCTGGGGTAGCTTAGCTTACATGCCTATGGCAGTATACTCAGCTTTGGCATTTGGTCTGGCAGGGCGGCCGTGGGCAGTGATTGTCTCAAGGATGTAAATGTGCCGCCGTATATCCTGGGCTTTGCTTATTAAGTGGAGATGCCTTTTTTCACCATTCTTAGTTTAAAGCACTGAAGTAGTTTCTAAATGGGCATTAATTACAATGATCCTTCGGGAGCTATAGGCTAAATGGAGCAGCTAACCAGACGGAAGGACAGTATTTCCATTAGGCTATTCAAACCTTCCTCGGGTGCCTTACCACTTTTCAGCAACTTGCACTGACTGTACTAAGGTTTTAGGGATTATATACACTCTATAGTATTGTCTCTCTTTACACTGCACCTGCTACTGTCACACCCAATGTGTTTTAAAAGCAAGTTTTGTGAAAAGAAACAGTCTAGGTGGAGTAACACGGCCCCCAACACTTTGAACGTTAATAATCTTTAAAAGATCATTTTCATGGTGTCTCAGCTTCAACAATACAGATACCAGCAAAAAAGGAATTCAGGATGAGTTAGAAACCAAGAAGCTTCAGTTTTTACATTACATTTAGCTGATGCTTTTATCCAAAGCGACTTACATTTTTGCTCTATACACCGTAGACACAGCAACGGGGAACAATTAGGGGTTAAGTGTCTTGCTCAGGGACACTTCGACGTGTGAGCTATGGGGGGACTGGGGATCGAACCAGCTACCTTGTGGTTGCGGGACGACCACTCATCCCCCAGAGCTACAGCCGCCCCCAGTTTATTGCCTCTTCATTTACAATATAAATTTAAGCGTCACACTGATGCTTTGAAGGAAAGAAATCTCACTGCTGTTGGTTAATATACACGTTCAGCCTCTAAACATTGAAGAAGCACAGAACACAAGTGATTCATGGAGTGGACTGTACGTGCCGGGTTGGCAGGGTGCTTTTCCTCATGTCATTAGCACCTTAACCAGCAGAAATTACATTTCTTGCACCTAGGAGCATGGCTGTTTCAGATCAATGCCTGCGGCAGTTCTTAAATCAATGAGTGATGTTGTAACTAGGGGCCTCATCTGTGGAGCAGACCCCTGGGGGAGGGAGAGAGGGAGAGAGAGAGAGAGTCACAGAGAGGGAGGGGGAATATAGTGAGGAGGAGACAGAGAGATAAAACAAAATGCACTGAGCTGAAAGTGATAGAAATGGACGACAGAATATAGAAGGCAGTGAAATATGCCCAGAGGGAGGGAAAGTGTAAGTTATAAGTCTGTATGCATGTTTGAGAATGAGACAAAGACAAAAGCACTGGCCTTTGTTCGTGTCTTTTGCCACAGCACAATTCAAATATGATTGTGCTGAAACATTTGCTTCTGTTATGAGGCTGGTGAATCTCTGCAGCAGGGCCAGCCTCTCTCTGTCTGTCTCTCTCTCTCATTTGTGCAAAGTGTGTGTCTGCATAGGGGGTGGGGGAGCAAAGTAATGGGCAGGAGGTGGAGCGTGAAAAAGGTTAGGGAGAAAAATCACATCACCGGAGAGAGAAGCGATGAGAGAGTGCCTGGCTCCTAAGGCCAGATGTATTTACCTGGGTAATGATAGTCATCTGGACCGACAGGGCGTGTGTTGTGTTGTGTGTGTGTGTGTGTGTGTGTGTGTGTGTGTGTGTGTGTGTGTGTGTGTGTGTGTGTGTGTGTGTGTGTGTGTGTGTACACTGTGTGTGTGGCACAGAGCACAGCGTAGCACAGGCTGCTATGGAGGCCAGATTTCTGTTTGGCTGACTGACTAGCTGCCTGGCCGAGGGGATAGCCTGTTGATTTATTTGCTGGTAAAAAACACAACAATCTCTCTTGTTCTCCTTTTCTCTAGGTTTGTATTTTCTTCATCATTTTTTTTCCGTTATCCCTTCTATTTTTTTGCATTTTTTCCTCCAGTCCCCTTTTTGCTCCTGCGTCCTCTTTACCTCCCTCCATCATCTCTCCCTGCTTTGCTTCAGAAGTCAGCTTTATTAATTCATAAAAACCCATTGCACACATGATTGAGTTCCATAGGCATTGGAGCATGATTATATCCCACTGCACACACACTTTCACACACACATTCCCATGTTTATACACACTGCTGCCTGTTGCCTTTCTCACACATCGTCTACTCCTCCAGACAGCTCTCTAGTTCAGCAGGCGTAAAGCAAAGGCCAGGCCCATTTGTGTTCTGTAATGTATAAATAGTCAGTGCCACAGCTCGCCTTCGGCACAAGGGGACATAAGGCAAGCAAACAGTGTTTTGTCCATTGTTTTTCGCCACTGGTCGAGATCCCTGTTCTCCTATTTTTCTTGTATTTCTTCCAAACATTTTACATTTTTTATGTGTGATTGTGTGTGCATGTGAGCGTGTACTGTACAAGCAGGTTTGAATCTTCTTTTTTTCAGGAGGGCACAGGCGTTACACTTGACTGCTTTTATCAAGGGTTGCCAGATGTGAGCCCCGAGGTTAAAGAAGGGTTTCTCACACACACGCAAAAACACATACATGGTCTTTCTAAATACTTGCCCCTCCCCCATCTGAAAAGAGTAGGAAGAGAAAGGAATGGGTGCTTAGATATGGATTGCTGTGATTGAATTAAAAACATTAGCTTAAGGCTGTGCGGCTGAATCCTGATGATGAGGCCACAGGGGGAAAATGGAGAAAATGGGCTTTTGCTGCCAGGGCCTTGAAAATCCCTTACTAATGGAATGAGAGAAGGCAGAGAAAGATAGCAAGAGCAAGGGAGGGGAGGAAGGGATATCACAAAGATGAGTGTGAGCGAACGGTTACAAAGACAATGCATTGTGTTTGTGCTGAAACAAATGGAGCAGAGCCAGAAGGCCTCCGACGAAACATCATTACAAGCAGCTCCAGAAATATTATGACCTCAGGGGAGGGGATGTTTGGGTTATTTCCAAAGAGCACACAAGTCCCACCGGCATACAACCGCTTACACTTAGACACAACAGTCGTACACACATTATCTGGTTCTGTGGACACTCATTTGCCAGCATATTCAAACATTTTATATATATTTCCATTCCTTTAGCTCAGGGGATTTCTGAAGAGTTTTTGTTAGTCAACGCCTCCCATCACTGCAGTGGCAGGTGCCACGACAACAAAGGTGAGCCCTGGCACTTTATATGAGGTCATGTAGCTGACATTAAACATACAATGTTTCCCTACTAAGCGAGACTACTTTTCATCTGGTGTCCTGTTTGAAAAGTTGGACTCAAGCTATGTTTGGTCCATCCTTCACAAACACATTGTGTGTTGACCTCCGACCGCTATGATTTGACCTAATACACAACCTAACAACTAAGCACATGAAAATACTTGTGTAATGTGTGTCTGTTTTTAGTAATCATACTTTGTATTTTTATCTTTTAAAGATACTCAGTTGCTTTATGCAACAAGTTAAATGAAAGAAATAACATGAAATAGCACCGGACAACTGCCTTCTCTTCGCTGTCTTTATCCCATTCTGGATGCAGTCTGAGGAACACAGGCCAGATGGTTCATTAGAAATAAAATGCTCTGAGTGCATACTTAAGCAAATGTGTGTGTTTTTTTCTTCTCATTTTGGTCTTCTCTGTGACCATCACTGTTAAATTCTCCAGTGAATTCTCCAAGCGGTGGGCATTTCAGCCCCCTCATTTCTCTGAGAAATGAATAGAAGCATGTGACATGGGCTGACATGGGCTTTAAATGTACAATCTGGCTGTGTTATGATGGGAACAAATTAATAAGTGAATGTTATCTGTGGGTAGCAGAGCAGGGGGCCTTGCCAGGCCTTTTTGTTCCTGTACCACTTCTTTTTAATGTAAATGACAGAAGACACAAAAACAGACAGGGCTCTTGGTTTAAATTGGATTTTGACATGGATATTGGAGCACTTTGTGCATGTGTGCATGAATATATAGTGTGTGCATATACTGAATGTGGATATGCATGTGCATGGCTTTGTTT
The DNA here is from genome assembly GCA_038501785.1 of Myoxocephalus aenaeus. NCBI lineage: Eukaryota > Metazoa > Chordata > Actinopteri > Perciformes > Cottidae > Myoxocephalus > Myoxocephalus aenaeus. The sequence goes on along the minus strand of JBAMJR010000151.1, from coordinate 1,320,605 downwards.
GCACTGATTTATCTTAATGCGTTTGCATAGAGAAGACTGGCTTCAGGTTTGAAACAAAACATGTGGCTTCACAGTGGAAACAGGTATCTTTAGATTAGGCAGGCAGAATAGGAATGAAAAATAGGGTGAGATTGAATGAAGTATAGATGGCCACCAGTGTCTCGTTCCTCTTCCTCTCTCAATATTGGTATTGCGAAGTCACTGAGAGATGGCAATCAGCAGGAGATGAGTCTTGAAGATGAAAGCAGGGAAAGAGAAACAGAAGGAGAGCGAGAGAAAGGAGAGCCTCTTAAGGCACCTCCATCAGCCTGTCGTTAGGAGGGTAATGAACCTAGCACCACTGCTGCCAAGCAACCAATGACTCACTCAGACACACACACACACACACACAACACATACACACTCAACACAAGATAAACACACTCACAAAATAGAAATCTCAAGTACCCAAGCTCCATTATCAGAGAATCTTCCCAATTACAGAATGTGTATACACAAAAGATGTGATGTAAATGCATCATAAACGTACAAGTAATAGATCACTGGACTAAACATTTACTCATCTCCGGCATACATTTGTCCCCAGGCTGCTTGGCGTGTATATTGCTTTACACAGCCAGAAGACATTCATCACAAATAGAAACATGACTTAAATGAGTTATATATAACATACATATCTTCAATATAGCAGCAAACAACTATTTGCTATGTAAATATATAGTGGTGTAATGTCTACCTGAGCAGAGAATGAAGTAGCTCTCCCTCTGTGTGTGTTGTTATCAGTGGTGTATAGTAACAAAGTAGAAATACTTCGTTACTGTACTTAAGTAGTTTTTTGGGATATCTATACTCTACTTTACTATTTATATTTGTGTTTACTTTTACTTTTACTTCACTACATTTTGCAAAGAAAACTGATATATTTCCCCTGAAACCTTCGTTAATCAAATCTATCTTTAGAAGAAGAAAAAAAACACATCCGGGACTAGTGGAACACAGACTCCACGAAGCAGGTTTTGCGAATCACAATATTATGCATTTTGCCTCTACATCCTCTCGTCCAGCGGTCCCAAACCTTTATGCGCCACGGACCGGTTACGTGTAAAACAATATTTTCACGGATCGCTTTTTTGGCGATCTCATTCACAATAAAACATTTTTTTTAATTTTAATTTTAATTTTTCATTCATTCTTTCCGGGCGGAATGAGCATACTTATAACCACACTGTTACAACTCCTTCATAGTGCCATATTGCTTTTTGGAGGTGACTTTTACTTTTACTGGAGTAATTTTCCAGTAAGGTAGGGTGACCAGACGTCCTCTTTTTCCCGGACATGTCCTCTTTTCGAGACCTAAAAAATGCGTCCGGCAGGGATTCCAAAAACGTCCGTGATTTTGCCTCGTTGGATATTTGTGTTTCTCTGGGTCTTTCACAAACTAGTTATTACGCCCTTACAAGTTTTGGAAATGGTATCTCCCTTACGTTACACCTTCTCTGCGAGCTCTGACTGTAGAGAGAACTGTCATTGGTCGACTGATCTCAGTGTTGCCAGATGCACGATAATTATCCTCCAAATACGACCATTTTGAGCCTTTGGTACGATACTTCGCCATTTCCAATCTGGCAACACTGAGCACCTTGCCACCTCCACTAGTTGCATTGTTTACAACAGCACATGACATCTGCAGCCATGCCAAAACGTAAATGTAAGTTCACGGACGAACTCAAAAAAAAATACCCATGTTTTTTATTTATTATTTAGAATATTGTATTTGTTATCATTATTGCTTTAATATATGAGGAGGACTGAAAAGTGTCTTCATTTTCTTATTTTAATATGTGGCTATATAAAGTATTTATTATTTAGAATTTTTTATTTGTTATCATTATTGCTTCAATATATGGACAAGACACATTAAAGAAGCACTGGACTAAATGCCACAAAAAAGATTTGTTTTACATTTGCACTTTGCAATTTTGTCAAAGTTCAATAAACAGATGTTCATATAACTCAAATCTGGTCACCCTAAGTAAGGTATCTTTACTTTTACTCAAGTACGGCTTTGGGGTACTTTATACACCACTAGTTGTTATTAAAGCATCTCCTTACTGTTTGTTGACATAGCCGGGCCGACCATACGTGCTCTTACTGCACGTGAGCGTGGTTCCACTGGTGAGCTCACAGCCACGGTGCTAACAGCGCTAACAGTACCAGCTATACAGCTCTCATACGGTTACAGCTGATAACGCCGTCCCGACCAACAGCGTCATCGAGGAAACACAGTTAGTTCTCTAAGCATGTTTGCTGTAGCTGGTACTGTTAGCGCTGTTAGCACCGTTAGCTACAAGTCCCCGGCTAAGACGTCACCATGTTGAGTGCCGTTGAGAGGCAAGCGAAATGCTCTCAATCCTTGTACCTTTAAAGTACATTTCCAATCATTTTCATCCTGGGCCTATTTAGCCATATTTTACTATTATGTCATCTATCTACTCCATCAGTTACCTCACAGTAGAGCTACTGTACCATCTCTGTGTGATGCTACTCAAAAGGAATAAAGACACATTCCAACACCCAGACTGGTGGTGCCGTATTTGCTCAAACTGAGCTTGGATGCCGATAGAAACATCATTCTGCAGTGAATGTTAGCATGGGTAGTAGTATGCAAACTGTCATCGAGCCCATGCTCATGAACGTTTCCCTCATCACTTGGACAGAGTTGTGCTGAAAACCTTCCGGATCCCAAAGATAAACTGGAAAATACAACCAAGACCAGCAGGCCTGAGAGGGGAGATGATCAGAGAGCGAGAATTCTTGTCACCTAATGCTATTGTAAGCCGTTTTGTTGAAATGCCTCTTGGCCAAATGCTAAATTAATTTAAGTTCGGACACACACCTTTCACATCTTTCAGCGTAGTTTGTAGCCGATTATTCATTCTTCTAATATAAATCTAGTGTTTCCCAAAGAGCAGAAAGGAACCGTTTTCTCCTCTTGGCCCACTAAACTGCCTGCAGCTTTAATGGGGCTGATTACTGAAGCTCACCCCAATTCCACCAGCTGACAGTACACACTCCCTCCTACTAATGCAATGTAATTTATTCATTCAGCCTCTCTTCCATTCTGGTTGCCAAAATTGTGTGTGAGCCTCTAGTCACGAAAATTACAAATTATCAGTCAAACACACCCACGTACACTTGCAACCAGCTAGAGTTTGCGCTTGTGTCTCTGGCCAGCATCACTATATCGAGGACTTTAGCGTAACTAAAATGAAAACAAAAACAGCAGACTACTTGCTGAACTCAGTGGATCATTGAAAGTAATGAGATCTGATCTACACAAAAAACTAGAACAGTAAATTTTTCAGCTGCTCATGGAAAATAAAACTAAGATAAAGCCCGGAGAGAAGCTGTGCCTCGGAGTATACCGGTAATATTCAACTATAAGCGTCCAAAGCAGTGACACACAAATGTTCTTTTATAGGCTTATAAATCTTAGGTGCAAATCAATGACACAAATGGGACATGTATCTTTACATGTAAAATATTGCTGATTCTATCCCCACTTGAATTAATATATGATAACTTCAGATCTGTGTGTGCAGATGTGTGTACTGCATTCCTGCGTGAGCCGACCAATGTGTTTTGTGTGTGGCTGTGTGTGTTTACATGTCAGCAGTCGTCACCAACAAACCACACCCTGAAAATGTGGGTTGGACTGTCAGACATCACACACACACACACACACACACACACACACACACACACACACACACACACACACACACACACACACACACACACACACACACACACACACACACACACACAGAATAAATGACACAGGAACACAAGAAAACAAAGGATCTTTCCCACAGCAGATATCTCTACATGTCATAGCTGCAGCTGCACCCAATATCATCAATGATGGCTCAGTTTCATTTAGGTCTATATTTAAGTCGTACATTGTACAAATAGTTGTTTGTTATTGTACCTTATTTTTCACATGACATAAGATCGCTCATTTCTGTCCTTTATAAATGGACTCTTGTTTATTTCGAGACTGAAGACATTTCCGTCATATGCAGCTGTAATGATTTAATAATGTGAATTTCATAGCATGTTAATCCAATGGATGGAAGTGAATCCACAGTATGCCTGCTTTTATTCATAGACTAACTCCACAACTCCCTGGACTTTGCCTTTGTGTTTTGATTGGTCCTACTCAGAGGACAGCTCGGTGGCCAGACTGTGGTGCTGATTATAGGTGACAGGGACACTGCTGGCCAGAGGGACCTGAAAATGTTGGCATGGCAATGGGGAAAGGTCATCACCACAGCACTGTCAGCATCATCACGGTGTCACAGTGATGAAAGAGCCGTAGAGAACAAGGAGACTGGAGCACATTCACACGTTGTTTTTTTTAAATAATTGTATAGGTGAAGTGCATATGATACAACATTTCTTAAAATGAAACAAATCCAGCATTAATATTCCATAATTGTAAAAATATAGCATTAACAAATGTTTTTTTATGAATAATTTACAGCCAACCGCATCTGCTGATCATAATAACCTGTTAATCAAATAGCATTAGAGCAGGGGTGTCCAAACTACGGCCCGCGGGCAAACTGCCCTTTTTTATTGGCCCGCGACAGATTCTAAAAATATAATGGGGAGAAAGTCAAGCAAACAGCAGCTAGCTCAACAATCGTATTTTTGCCATCCGAACAAAACACGAGAAAATGCTTCATAACAGCTACGAGGTCGCTCAGCTCAGTGCGACACTGAAACCTCTCAGACGTGACTTCATAATAAGAGGAGCGGGCCTGCGTGCGCAACCGTGTATACCGAGTGTGACATTGATGAGCTGTGCGACTCCGCGCCTCACGCTTAAAAGTTGAGAATATTTCAACTTTTAGGCGCGCCGAAAAAATGCTAGAAAAACGCGACGCGGCATTTAAAAGGCGTGCCTGAAAGGCGCGCCGTACCATAGGGAAACAATGGTTTTGCTAGCGACGCTTTTTTGAGAGTCGCGTCCGGTGTGAACGGCCCCTTAGGTGGAAGGTTTGTGGTGAGAGGTTGAGAGCAGTAGGTAAGTTTGGGTTACCCTGTACACTTGTGCAGACACGTAGGTACTTTGTGTCTAGAAACATTAGGTTATTGGTCGGTGCGCCCTCTGTATCTGTTTTGGTCAATCTTTTTTAGAGAAGCTAGAGAAGCCATTTTGTTTTTATTTCCAGAGGTAGAGAGCTAGGCCTAGTTTCCTGGCATAATTCTCTGTTTATGATTCGCTGAACACGTCTCTCTCTCCATTCTGCATTCTCCTCCTTATAACTTGTTGAGTACAAGTGGGAGCAGAGGGTAGGAGGAGGGAGTGATTGGAATTCATTATGGTCAAATGATTGCAAACTCTGGAAGCTGAGAGGCTTTTCTAATCACAGCTGAATGGGCTGCAGAGTTAATGTGGGCAGGCTGTGAAGTGGAGGAGAAAGGAGGAGCGAGAACTCCATCGCCAGTGTAGCGGTCTCAAGAGCTCTTCACAAAGCTCTAATGGTGGAATTGTTCTGACACTGAATGGATACATGAGGTGCTGTGTTTCACGGGTATGATTCGCTCTCAAAATGTTGTTAGGTTTATTGCTGAGCAGAGATTTTATTCATTTATTGAAGTTTTCAGAGGAAAGAAAATAGTTTTTCATTTAGGTTGTCTTTCACCATCAGATGTTTATGGTACTTAAAGTGCTGTTATGTATATAGAGTCCTCTTTCAATGAATTAGTGTCAATGAGTGTATGATATTTTAGTTGTTTTTTTGATGTATGGACATGACTTCATTTGAATCAGAGTTCTTCTGACCAGCTGACGGCCACATGCCAGCAACAAAACACACTAGATGCATTCATAATATCACTACCAGTGAGTACCACACCGCACATAACAGTAGGTCAAAGAATGGAGAACCAAACTTGTAAGTCCATCCACATGCTAATTGTGACGAGTCAGTCCTTTATGTGTGTCACAAGCTATTAAGATATAATGGCGACTTGATAAACCAGACCTGATTTTTAAACTGATTATTTTGTTAACATTCAACAATTCCAGCTCCGGAAGACATGTTTCTTTGAAAAAATAAAATGTCATCACAAACCTGCAAGGCAGTTGTTAAATGTACATATTCAAGATGGCGCCGTGGTATGGCAATATGGTTAACCATAAACAATAATAACCTGCTTCTCATGGCTGATAACGATGAGATAATTTCACATTTTTGTAATTGAGAAACCTAAGATGGATGATTTAATGTCATAGCTCCAAACCAAACATAACTGACCACCCCAATGTTAACAAAGAACAGTTCTGCCTCTTCAAATGTTCATTATTTATTTCCGGTAAAGTACCCCCCCAAAAAAGTGAAAAAAATAACAACACTGGCAACGACATATTTGTCTCTCTAGTCAGTAAGATCAATGAGACAGTGACGCATCACATTGCTTCATGGAGCTGCCCTCCCCTCTTCCCCAATTCTATGTAAACTAGGATGCAGGATGGCTGCTGCCCCAATAACATTTTGCCAGTCCTGGAAAGGCTGTGCCCACAGCCTAATACAGTATCTAGCACTAGAGGACTACTGCTGCTCAAATCCTGTTTGGGTCTCTTTGCTCCTCCTCTACCCGTCTGGGCATGTTGGCACCTATTACAAAGGAGCTGAATAGTTGGCACGCAGTGGGCATCCGAGGGCCGGGGATCAGAGGAGAGGAGATCACTCATCCTGCCACCAACTTGGCGCAGGCTTTTGGGAGCGACTCACTATAGATTAGCCTGCAGTGCTAACCTGTACGACTGCAGACCGTTGGCGAAGCACATCAATGGCTAAGCGACTCCCCGTAGACTTTAAAGACATATGTGCACATGGCAGATCAAATTAAAATGCTGACACTGAGGTGGTTTCATCTTTTGGCACTATCTTCCAAAGAGCCACCTGGCCAGTGCTGCGTGCCTGTGCTCATCACAGAGTCCTCATTGGAGATAACTGCTGGTGTTAGCCTGGAAATTTCTATCTCTTGAATCCAAAGCCATATGTCTCTGTTAGCCTGTGCATAATATTGTATATATTATGCCACTTTCTGCTGAGCCTCTGTTATTCAAACGCCTCAAGATTTAATAATGTTGGCCTTATAAACAAGACAAGAAGCAATTTGTTTTGGATATAGACAAAAGATAGAATATGAAGTAAGTTTTGCAATAAAACTAAAAAGGCTTCAAGCTGCAATGGATGTCTAAAGATACAAGACTTAACTAAATTGTGAGTGCATCTAATAATGTAAAACCACACCATTTCCTTATAAAACCTGCTGCCATCTTAAACTGCAAAATAAATAGTTACAACATTTCAGTCACATCTTTGTAAAAATAAATAAAAATGGAACGGTTATTCTGACTGCCATTCTTTATTGTTGTTTACAAATAAACATGCTTTGTTTTAGGCAAATTGACTGAGTAATGTTTTTTTTCAAACGCTCACAAAAAAGATCAATTTGATTGTACTATTATTTGAAATCACCATTATTGCAGCCTAAAGAGAGAACCCAACACTCAATACTTTCTATAGTTCAGATCCAATACAAGATGCAGGGGAGATAGATGCATGATGGACCTTTTTATAAAGGTCCATCATGCCTTTAGAAAGTCCTGGAGACTTTCCCAGAATGCCTCAACACTCCAGGATGGACATCTAGAGTGACACCACAGCAGCCTGAGATCATGTGTCTGGGTTCATTACTTTATGCTTCCGACACATTGTTGGCGCAAGGGACTCAACTTATACTTGGTACGCACATAACACACACACACACACACACACACACACACACACACACACACACACACACACACACACACACACACGCACACACACACACACACACACACCAGGAGTCGGGTTTGCTCGAAGTGTGAAAATAAGATCTGCCAGCTTCAATAAATGCCTCAGAGTAGTGCGATCAGTCAGAGGCTTTCCAGCTATGTGTGGCCTTCTTTGGCTAAATCGTCTCATTAGCAACAGGGGACCTCGTATTTGCAGCACAGTTTAACACCATTTAGATTTACACTAAGAAAGCCTGGTCCCCTGTCACTTATAGGGTATTGAGGGTAGTCCAAGACCATTTGCATTGAAGTAAAATAAGGTTGTGTGTGTGTGTGTGTGTGTGTGTGTGTGTGTGTGTGTGTGTGTGTGTGTGTGTGTGTGTGTGTGTGTGTGTGTGTGTGTGTGTGTGTGTGTGTGTGTGTGCCAGCTGCATTTCATTGTTGATGGACACAAGCAGATTTATGGGGGGGCCAGATGAAATGTGTGTGAAGTGAAACTAGATTTAACTGGCACTCCATCGACACTTGTTTTTGTCAAAGTAAAGGTTGTGTGTTCGGACAAGGTTTGTTGTCAACCTGCATAGTGATTCAGGGAAGGCAACATAGAGCACGTCAGTATTATTTATAGAGATAGATCACAACTAACCATCCATTAATTAACAGGAGAAAGCATGGCAGCCGTACGGAACATGTACGAACCTGACTACTGATTTAATCAGAGTTGTGAAAATTAGATTATTAAGAGCCCCAAACACCACCCAAGGAGCCCACACAGCCCTGGATCCCCACACTGCATCCTGCTTCGTCAGCACTGTTAAACAAGGTCAGGCTGCCAGCCCCAAGGTACAGTGTGGCACCTTTATAGGTTAACTATAAAAGCAGATGAAACAAAATTGCATCTCTCCTTGAGTTGTGGTGGAGCCTGCATGCTGCCTATATACAAACGTGAAAAAGCTTTGCACTGGGCTGCTACAAAACCTCTGACAATGCAAATCTAATCTAAGCAAACACGCCACAGTTATGTTGTGCCTCATTTTAGGTTTGCACCAGTGGCCTTTAACTAGGGAGGCTGTACTCCGCTTTAGTCTCTGAAGGGGTATAAGAGAGGGTTGAGGGGGGGTTTAAGAGGAAACGACAGGTGGACGCTTGGGTGCTTGGGGTGAAACTTGGATTGCCAATGGGGGCCTGCTGGTTGCATTCAGCATGGCCGTGTTGTCACCTCCCCCAACCGTTTGACTGCCAACCTCCCAACCCCCTGTTCCCTGCTCCCAATCTCCCTCCAGCGGCACTAGCACTCCAGTCTGCCCCCTCTCACCCATATGACAGCAGAGACCCCCAAGCAGCTGGAGTTGATGACACTTGTCAGCAGGGAGATAGTGTGTCCACTGTATCTGACTCCAGACCAGCCTCTCTCTCTCTCTGACTCATGCGCACACATTTACAAGCCTCATACACGCACGCGTTCTGTAGCACACACACGTTTCCTGACAGTATATGTCAGCTGATCAGACAAATACAAATACACCCACTTCTTATCGGACAGTTTTACAGACATGTTACATAGAACAGTACAAATGAGTCACTCAAAGGCACTTTTACTTTTACTCTCACAACTGGTAACTAGACAGCGATGTGGGCACATTTCAATGTGCTGGCATGGTTCTTGACAAATATTGTAAGGCAACACATAAATAAATAAAAACTGCAAACTGGAATAAAACTGATTAAGACCAGATGATGCTGAAATACTGACAAATAAACAACCATGAGATATAGCTGCACCATAACCCAATACATCCTGTGGAAGGGACATTGATTTACATCTCTACATAACATGGCATTAAGTGTGGAGAGTAATTAGTCCTCAAATGACTTCAGACTTGACTTAATCTCAGGATAGTAGCATGCAAATGAGATGGGTGCTGCACATATAAGGCCATTACTGTGGTGCATTACTGTTTTTTATTATGCGTTTTTGACCTTTAAGCTGTTTATTTTCCAGATTAAAAAGGCATGTAACCCCTTCCATATTATACCAGTGTAAAATACGAGTGTTTGGATTTGCAGTTACATAGATTGAAGACGCGTGTGAGTGTGGTGCTTCTTCAGCTCTTTCCACCCCATCTTTTCTCACTTGGCATGTAAACAGTACTTCAACATGCTATATGCAAGCTTGACAGCCTATATCCGTGTCCACCCTGCTCTCTCAGAGAGGAGAAGCACAGTGTCATATGGCAAGCTGAATTAAAGCGATGTCAACACATTCGCCCTGACAGGGATGAATTTCAGCAACTCACTGACCATTTTGTTCCTGTCATGGAAGGGCATGCACGCTTTCTGTGCCCTCCAACCTCTCACCACACAGACACACGCGCGAAGCTGCCTCATGTAATACCCACGAGACACAACACTGAATGCAATTTCTTTCAGCATAGACATCGACAATTGCACATTTAAATAAGATGCTAGCCGAGACTATTTCTTGCCTGCAAATGCAACACAGCCTTTCAGCCTGGAATAAGTTACTCTTAGTTAGTTATTTTAAAAGAAAATTAACAGGTATTGTTTTTCCTTTGAGAAATTTTATGTGGCAAACATATATAGAGATGTATCATTTTAAAACAAACTAATTAATTACATGTGCTCAATCTCTTTTTGTGAAAGACAAATCTACTTAAACTTACAGTGTGGAGTATATAGAAGAAGATGGTAGTTTGGCCATTAAAATGAAGTGAAGGTAGAACAAAAAATAACATTTAATTGTGATTTTATTATTTGTATGTGACAAATATCACATACTTGGATAACATAGGTGTTGTGGGAGCAGTGAGACTGAACTTTATGCTGTAGTTGCATCCATCCCGTGCAAACTACAGTGATATTATGAGTGTAAGAGATTGAGGTGTGTGCACATCACTAATATAATCTGTCTAGGTTTAAAAATGGTATTAGTGATGTATTTGAGGTTGCAAGGATGCACACTTTAACATAACTTGTGAGGTCAGTGATGAAGTTGGACACATAACTTTAACTAGGTTTGGAGATCTGAACAATGCCGAGTTGAGTCCTCAACCAAAAGCTCTTATTCTCAAGCCATAGCTTCCTGACAAGCGTATTCCTATTGTCAGGGAGACCTGAATTATATTTTGTATTGCAGACGCCTTCCAAGTATGACAATTTGGTCCAAAAATATCTCCGCCAAAGGGGATGATTGAAAATGTCAGAGGAAGACGCCTTGTGACAGTGACAGTACGAGGTTTGTGTTTTGCAGTGGTGGAACAAAGCTTGTGCTTTGTTGCAAGTAAATGTTTGTATATGAATGTGTGTTTGTCTGTGGGTGGTATCTGCATGTGCTCCTTTTTTGATCACTGTTCATATGTCACATTGCTTTGTTTCTCTGTTAGTCATGCTTATGTTTATGTTAGTCATGCTTATGTTTATGTTAGTCATGTTTATGTGTTGTGTTGCACACACAGTGGGTGGTTTAAGGGTAAATTGTCCATCACAATTGTGCATGAGACACACACACACACACACAAACACACAAAGCCTAGCCAAGAGATGAATGAGTTAAGTCACACCCTGTTGTCAAGCTTGCCTTCATCACCCTCCCTCTCATCCATCAAACAACTACTGCTTCACGGAAGAAACACACGACTCAAAACTGCCACGAACACACACTGCTTCATCTTAAAACAAACTTCTCAGCAGGAGACAATCCAAAAGACTGTTCTGATTAGCAAGTGTGACAGGTGGGCAGAATTTTAAACATTTGATAAACTCAGTTGTTTGGTTGTTTGATTCAGCTCTCTTGCTTCCGCTACACATCAGCCAGGAGCATGCCACCTCCCCACGCGTCGTCTCCTCCCTCCCCCATGCATCCGCAGCACTTTGCAGCTTGTTAGTGGGGCAGGGTGGTGGGTGCAGTGCCCCAGTGGCGGTGGCGTGAAGGTGACATCTATCACTTAGAGCGCCGGCGTGCTATAAATATCATCGGCGGGCTCCCTGTGGTCCCGCCTCTTGTGACAGCTATAGCGTGGAGTAGGAGGGAAGCAGCCGACGTGGGGGCTGGAGGGGTGTATGTACAGTATGTATCCGTCACGACCAGTCAGAGGTATCTTAATTATACCGTTCGACACAAAGCTAACAGTTAGTTCATTGTGCGAGATCAAATACACAAACACCTACAGTCTTGAGCTTCAGGTAAGAACAACATGCACAGCAGGTACACATGTAGGAGACATCTTTCATTTTCTTGCAGACATAAATGCCAACAAGGAAGGCGCTGATCATTTATCCTACACTAAAACTCACGGCAAATTAAATTGAACCGTGCTTTTGAAATGCAATCAGTGCCACTGAACAAGAGATATTCACTTGATATTAACTACAAACTAACGAGGCCTTTTGCCATTGAGTGTACTGATAAATGAGGTCAGACTGAAGGATAACAGAACCAGGAACTGTTGTATTTCTACTGGACATATTTCATATCATCCTGAGACGTTAAAATCCTCTAATGCTTTAATTGGTTTGTTGGCTTGTTTTAGGCATTTGCGGAATGCAAACGATGTAAACTCAGGATGGTTATCTGAAGAGGAAATGCAGACACACTTCTACAATGGCACATAGTGAGACGCCTCCATCCAGTTAACCCGGTTCTCACCGTGTTCCTGTCTGGAAATGGTCCCCTTCTCATTAACAATGAAAAATCACTCACTCGAACAGAAGCTGCTAAAGTTTTTTATCCTAAGTTAGGAACTAAACAGGAGGGAATGCATTTGGGTGAGACCTTTAACTGTGGTGCATGTATATGGAATAATAAGACTATTAAAGGCCACGGAAATGCACAGAATGCACAAAACATGAAGCCAGGCAAGAGCCGTCCTTACAGGCGAGGGAGGGAAGTGATGATATGCCACTCAATTTCTTTGTTATTTAGATAAACGGCACACAGCCATGCGTAGGCACCGTGAGTAAGGGGGGCACTTTAGGGCCATGTGTCACTCGTGATCTCACTGTATCACGGAAGTTCTTGACCCTATATTGCAACACGGTAAAAAGACGTTTCAATCATTCCCGTCTGGCCCGTGTGTGTCTAGACCGTAGGGTGTCAGAGGTGTTTTTTTACTCGTATGTTTACAGATACACTCTCATTTTAATCTGTGCAGCCAGTTGTCTCAGTTGTGTCTGACGTGACCGCGACTGGAACTTAAGTGTTTATTCATTGGTCTATTCTTGTCGACAATGCACCTGTAAACAGAAGGTTGAAATAATAAAAGGCACTGAATAATATATCCACACTTTGCAACCGACAGAGCAGAGTGTAATGTAGTGACGCACTGGTTACGTTTTTTTTTTATAGCCTACCCGCACCCACCCACCCAACCCATTATGAGAACCTGACACGCAAACTGCCAACTTTATGCATTATAGTAGCAAATCTTCAGGACTGAGCTCTGCGACGCTCTCCAAGGGGCTGATCCTGCTGCTGGGAGTGGCCAGAAGCTGTCAGGATTTCTTTCTCCCCCGCCCACAGCAGTGGGAAGATATAAGATAAATAAAACAGTGAGTGAACAGTAAATTCAGTATTTATATTTGCTTTTTACAATCAATTTGAAACGCTACATTCACTTTATGAGAGAATCTGATAGATGCTGAAGAGAAGAGGTGTTTTTTGTTGTTGCTATGATTGAGAAATGCTTCCGTCTCTTCAGCTGTGATCGTAACTCTATTTTAGTGCAAGGGATTGGTCAGTTTAACAAGAGCTCCTTGTCATCCTTTCAACAGGTGAGCCAGTAAACATACAGGCGTTTACTAAATCAACCAACCAAAAGAGGTACACGTACAAACCTGCCTTTACAACAACATGCGTGTGTCTAACAGTCATAGTTCTGAGTAACCATTCAGCCATCTGCATTCTTTCTTTTTCCGCCTGTAAGCTCAATATGCATCTGTCATCACACAAACTGCAAAGCCTTGAACCGCAACAGTTGGAAATCAGCCAGAGGCATTTTCCACTGTGTCAGAGCTAAATGTCAAGCTTATATTTATGATGTATTAGATTATTTAATGATCACTCACTGACGACATAGCTTGCTACTTGTCGGTGGCATACCAGCTGAGAGCTGTGACAATGAACTGACATGTCAAAAGAATTAAGTAGTCAGAAGACATTTTTACGTTGACTAGAATAAAAATGTCCACTTTCCCAAAAAAAAAGAGACATAAGAGACACAAAAAAATAATATTTACTTTCGCTAGCTCTACAGTAAAAAAAACACATGTAATATAACAGTTAAACCGTTTCCTTTTCTAAAAGTATTATCCAAAACAGAGGATGCTGTATGTTGTCACTCGTCACTTTAACATACACTTTAACTTAAATACACATGTCACTTTAACGTACATTCACATTAACGTATCTGTTGTCTGAGCACTTGCTTATCTTACACATATTTTAATACCAATTGCACTGTTGTTTTCGTTGATTGTTGATTGTTGATTGTTGATTGTTGTTTGTCTCGTCTTACGTCCCATGTCCATGTCCAATGTATGCACCTTCCGCCTCAAAAAATTCCTCGTTTGTGTGAAAACATTCCTGGCAAATAAACGGTTTCTGATTCTGATTCTGATTGTGAAGATTGTAAAGTGCCTTGAGACAAATTTGTGATTTGTGCTATTAGGCTACATAAAAAAACCTCAGTTGGGTTGCTATTTCCGACTGAACTTCCTTTACTTGTTAATAGTACTCTTATTACGAACAATTACCTTAATGTTTTAATTAGTATGGCCATATTTGTGAATTCTACCTTTTAAGCTAATTCTGCTCAAATAACATACCCAAACTAAAAAGGGTGTATCTCTGCAACCACAAGGGCTATTTGAATAATTTTGGTGTTATAATAAAGGCAACCCATGTGAGCTTTTGTTCATATTACTATATATGTTACTGGTTAAGAGTAAATAAAGATTCAAACACAGCAAAAATAGAAGTTTCAGGTCCACCTATAAAAAAAAAAGCACTTTCAGGATGATTATCTCTTTGAAATGATGCTTCACTAAGGTCTAAATTCTCCCAAATCATAGCACAATATGTGAACAGTCTCTCTGCAAAGTTTGACTCTGAAAAAGTGAAGCAGAACAAAGTCAGAGAGGTAAAGTACAGAGAGAATTCAGACGAGGTCTCCAAAATTTGCATTTGGGCACATTTGAGCATATTTGCGCGCATCTGTGACATTTAAATTTTTTCATGTGGTGTTCAATACACTTATATCAGTGTGGATTTACTGGGGAAATGCCTTTTTTCTTCTAATAAACAAAGGTAGGCAGCATTTCTCACTGTAAAGCGATGAAGCGATTCATGTTGCTGTGTTCTTTGGTTCATATCTCGGTGATGCTTTGGAGCAGAGGGATTTGGTGAATAGATTTGGTCTGTGTTTAGATCTGTGTGGAATTGTCTTGCTTTTTTGTTGTTTGTTTCTGTTTTTTTCTGATAGCACCGAGCTACTGGTTGCTAGTTCCGGAAACATGCCAAGTGGGCTGACTCATGACAAAATTATTATTATGATATTTTAATAATTATTTTAGTTGGTGTGTGAGTTGTATTGAAATGGCTGACTAATTGTTGTAGCCCAGGTTCTCTTGTTTAATTTGATGTGTAACATCAATATATTTGTTCATGATTATTGTAATGTTTTACACAGTTTAACTATCATGTCTAAAATTCAACCTATATAGGTCCCGTGGGGCTTAAAAGGTCAAAAAAAGGCTCAAATTAATTTTTTAAGTGATTGTCACACCAAGCTTCCTTCTACAATATAAACAGTGAATGTGTAATCAAATTACACCTGAGAAAAAATACTTTCTCATATTTCAAAGCACTTCTGGGGCGAGCCAGGAGATGTAATGCCTCCAGTTTGTCTCAACCCAGGGTACGAGGATTGTGCCCAAAACATCTTTAAAGCAAATTGGAAGTAGACATTTTACTTAGATAACTACCCAAACCATCTCAACTGCAATTAAAGGGACTAGTTACAATCAGAACTTTGCTTTTTGCTATATTTAATTTCTCTCTTTACCACCACAGTCCTCAATACTGCAGCTGGTGCTGCATTTCTATACATGAATACACTTTCTATATGAGCTCAGTAAACAGACTAACCACCATCTAATCTAAACACCATATAGTTAACCCAGGACACATTTGACTAGAGGGCTTCTTGAGTTAACTACATGGTTTGAGGTTTATATACTTCTATGACATAGCAGTCCCAGTAGCAAGAGGATAAGGCCTCTGGAGTTTTGCGGCAACACGTTACAAAATGACATGTTTTGAAGTTCATCAGCCAAAGCGGGCTGAATGTAGCTTTTTAGTTTAAAGCAGTGGTTCTCAACTGGTCTGGCTCCGGGACCCACTATCACCCCTGAATGACAAGCCGCGACCCAAATCGAGGAACATTCTTAACTTCTCCAATGTATGTAATGAAAAGATGGTGCAGTTTGAACCTGAGATAGTACAGAATATGTATGCTAACACAAAAACAAGTTTAATAACCAAAACGAGCAGCTGGTGGCGATGATAGAGAGGGAACTATTCCCTTTTACACTCAATTAGCTGCATTTTAATTAAAAAACTAAAACTGCATCTTCAGGACACGAGGTATTACAACATATATAACAATTCAGAATCTTCAGCTATTTTTAAACAGACTCAACAGCTTTCATGCACAAACAGTCCAACAACTAAGAAGTAGTTTCAAAAAGACTGAAATGACCTAACTTTAACTGAGAACACACACTCACCGAATCTATGACAAACACTTTACTGTGGAACACGTCACTGTGTTGAGGAGCAGCTTTTCCACTAACCCAAAATAAATTAAACAAAAGTGGAATTCAAAAGTATTCATATATACAACATTAACTTGTCTTGTGATTACCTCATCAGTAAATACTGAAAAACATTGTGCTTTACAGACAATTAAGCAGCACTCAATTCTCCTCACGACCCCAGAGTTTTTTCCTGTCATGCAGGCAGCGCCATCAGTTGTCAATGTTATATTCAGTAGGCTGTTTAATTTAATTATCCTAAAAACCCAGAGTCTACCTCATATCAGAATGGTTTGACCCAACCTGGCCCACGCTGCTGAAAACATGGAGGGACAAGTGCAAAACCAGTTGAAACCAGAGCCGGCAAAATAACGACACTACGCTGCATAAAAAAGTCCTTTCAAAATAAAACCACAGGATGAAAAAAATAAATAAAAAAAAAATAGTTTTTTTTTTTTTTTGCTTTTTTTTTTTTTTAGGCAACTGAAAACGCGACCCACTGAAAACAGGGTCGCGACCCACCAGTTGAGAATCACTGGTTTAAAGAACACCACTTCAAACTGGCCGTGGCGTAACGAAACCACAATCGGAAATGCCTTCGACTGCAAATACATTTTGATCTACAATACAGTTACCCCTGACTGACTAAATTTGCTTTTCAAATCAGTTGCGGTGCCAGATAATTACACGGGGCCCAATAGCAAGGCCTTCTCCGGGTGTTTGTATTATTGTATCACAATCAGCGTACAAGAACAGTTCTCTTGTTGGACGAGCGCTTCCTGCAGTGTGATTCTCGTAGTTTGAGCTCTTAAAATGCATTGAAAGTCACTGGTAATGGGATGGCAACAGACGGTCTGCAGTATCTGTCTTCTTGAATCTCTTTAAACTTTTTAAGGCGTTTTCATAAACTTTTGTGCTGAAAGGAAATGTTTCCTGCTTAGATTAAACGTGATGTATGTTGGAGTAACAGGCATGGATGTTGTGGTTGGAAGGTATTGAGGTTTACCTGTCAACCACTAGTTCAAAGACAAGAAAAAGAGGAAATGCCAACTTCTAACAAGCTTTCGGAGAAAAAGACCATGTGTATGTTCCAGTGTTCATAACCCAACTGTGTATTGTGGTTGGGTTTTGAATAACGGTGGTTTGGCTCACAGTGTTGAGAATATAAACTCCATGCCTCCACTGTTTTGGCTGAACTTAACTTGAACAGATGCTTTGAAATTCACTTCGGTGGGAGGCCAGGCTAAACTTGTTTATGTTATTGTCATGTAAACGCTGGAAAAGTCAGTAAACACGGTCTGAAGCTATACAGAATAAAAACACATGGTGTGTTATCATCACTGTGGTCAGCAGCACTAAGGAATATCATTTGTTTGAAAATGTTATTTATGCATTCATTGTATGTTGGATGAACGCAGCAACTTCATATTCATGTGGAAACTGAAGGCAGACCTGCCTTCAGCGACACGACACATTTTACCAACCGACATTCAATGAACGACAGGGGACGTTATTGAATTTTGGTGTTCCTACTCTGCCAGTCCCTTCTGCTCACTTTGTTTTAGCACTGTGCCAGCAGAGGGGAAATAACTGGCAGAGCAAATACAAAAACTTAGTCCAAAAACAAGGATTTGAGAGACAAAACTTTATGTGGACGATCTTCATCTTTTAATTGCAAGTGGGTGATTTTGGCAAAGATGACATACAGATTGGTTGTAATGGAAGCACAAAGCTGTGGGTGTGGCAAAAAGATGGAGGCAACCCAACAGTTCCAGGAGCTTGGAAGTAAAAACCCAATGTTCCATTGACACACACACATTGTTGTCTCAGGACGGCTTTTGCTGCAACCATGGCAACTGTCATGTCACCACGGCTTGTAGATACCGTAGATATTATATTTGCTGAATAAAAGATAAAAGTCCTCCATCTGGATATTTTGCATTATTTGGGCAGCTGCTACCAAGATGTAATCTATTTTGAACTACCTCATAAGAGATATGAAAGAGTCCTTACATGTGTGGTCATACAGCCCAGCTTGAGGTTGTAGTGTAAAGGTCTGCCTGGTAGATGGGCAGATACAGTGGATGGGTGGGTGTACCAACATGTATGATGCATGCACAAAACATGTGAGCTTTGCTCGACTATATGAGTGGCACACAGTATGTCTGCTTGTGTGTCACTGTGTTTCAAAGAGAAATAAAGCCGATAATAAAGCCGTTCTGAACTGCAAGGGAGTCATGTGTGTCTGTTCTCTGAGGTGGACTATGTCAAAACAGTTGATGGGATGCTTAACAGTTACTTAACATCTGGAACTGTTGTGAATTATGCACAATAAAGAGTATAACGGTCTAAATATTAGAGCAAACAAAATGCTTGTTATGACCTGGATCATAAAAGAAATGACTAAACTAATGTGTTGTAATTTGTTTTTAACATGTTATGTTACTGGAAATGAAGTATTTCATGTGATACTATTGGTTGAAAACGGACTCATCTTCAGTATTTTGTTCATGAATGGGATGACGAGAGGCTGTCTAAAGGCTCAAGGTTGACGGAGACACACAGACATTCCCACATTCTCATTCCCACTGGACCTGAAGCACTATATTTTAGAAATACATTCAACTTGCATTTGTTGTTGTTGTTAGGTGACAATGTAGGCAATGACTCCAGATATTAATGTATAGAAGGAGGGATGTTGAGAGAGAGATATGCAAAAGCCTCTTCTTTAGCTGAAACATACAGTTTGTCAAACACAAAGTGGCACACCCACGCACACAGAAAACAGAAGCAGTAAAAAAGTGCAGTTTCCAGTAAAATACACCATGACAAATGCAGTTTGTCTACAAAGAGACACATCCTGACACCTGGCAGACTCCTTGCCCAAAATGGTAAGGTTCATTAGTAAAACCAATTAGAAAATGCTGAAAGTCACCGAGAAGGGAAATCAACAGCGATATTAAAACGGGGTACACCATGGCATGCAACATGGCATTCACTCCAGTTTGGCAGCCGAGTTCGTCCCTTTAGCGAAAACAAAACAGCGTGCGGCAACAATGACAGTTACAGCTTAAGGGCACAGACCCTTGAGAGACTTTTGCAGTTACACCAAAAAAAAGTACAGAAAACCACAAGATTAAACCACGGCAAATAAACAAAATGCCGAATAACAACCAACACAGTTATTAGGTGTGAACCAGGGGCTTTAACCCTAGAACACTAACGACAGATGATTTTCACCCGAGCGATTGTGGTTACGTTATTTTCATTGTGTTGCTTTTGTCTGAGTTGCGTGGGTCCTTGTGCAGCTTCATGCTGCTCACAGGCATTATTGAAGGTAGGCGTGTCTCTCTGCTCCAATCCCAGTTTTTTTCAACAGGCACGTTTTCGGGTGATTTTCACCCGGCGTTGGTGATAGAGGGTGAAAAAGGTTTGGATGGGTTTTTTTCCATTGAAGGGAGATTTTTCCTTCACAGGACAAAGCTCACAGGTCCCAGGAACAAGTGGACCAAAGAACAAGTTCATAGTTCCATTATTTATATTTTTAATCATGTTTCATTGACGATTCCCAAATTTTTCTCCTGATTTTGAGCCTTTTTTTTAGTGTCCTCCCATGATACCTGTTTTTTGTTTTATGAAAAGTTCTATAGGGTAAAATAAAAGTACTTCAATTTGCCTTGTATTGTTGTATTTTAATATATTTTGATGAGAAGTATATTTGATCAGGTACATTATATCGGTTGAAACATAACCGACGTTAGTGATGGTGTTACTATTTTTAACGTTTGTGTTCTAGGGTTAAAAATGTTTAATCAGCCAGGCAATCAAAATTGTATAGTACTGCCAATACTTTGACATCCAATACTTCTATTCCTCATTCTTCAACTCCAATTGTGACAGAAAACAGATTTTCACATCTGTTTCAGTGGTTTAACAAGAACACAAATCCAGATCAGTCTCCTAAGGCTCTGTTCTGGGACCTGTTCAATAATTCATTGGAAGTGAGCTCAGGATGTCACCTCCACTGCTTCAGGCTTCTTGGCCTGACTAGCAGTCTGGTTAGGAGGGCTGCCTTCTGCCATTAGCACGGCTCTAATCAGATTTACAGTTGGGCCTTTTGCCAACAGAGAGGCACGAAGAGGGAGAGTCCCGGCTGGCGTGGCTCGAGTACAGCGCGGCACATTTAGCAGGCTGGAGTGACCGCTGATGCACCACACTTAGCATGCTGCCATTATTATGACACAAGTGGCGTGATGCCCCTGCCAGGGAAGGGAAGCGGTGCAGGTGGCTCAGGACATCAGTCTTTTTGGTTTCACCTCTACATTCTGAGTGACACACACTGAGATTATTATTTATTTGTTAAATTAATGGATCATGGTCTGATGTTGGAGGTTATGGATAGCCTATTGAAATACGACCACATGTCATCTGGAAAAGTGCATTTCTTTTGTAAAAGAACAATGATGTAGGTGACGCTAATGTGTAACTATTTGTGGGCAGAAAGAGCAATTCAATATAACTAATATCATGTCAATGAGTTAAAAAAAAAGTGATTGAAAGGAAGATCAAAAGCCATAAAACAAAAGGGATAATGATACATCGGTTATGAGGAAAAGATGGCGAGGAGTGAGCGATGATGTTACAATAGAATGGATTGGAGAGAAGAAAATCAAAAGATAGAGTGTGCCGAGTGATGGCGACCCTCCCACAGCCCTACCTGTGGTGGAACAGATTGGACCCGCTGCAGAGCGTTCTGATTGCCGTGGCGACTGAGCGTCAGCTGACAGATGGCTGCCTGCAAGCGTAGTGCAACGGGCCGTCCGCATTCTCCAGTGATTGGAAGTCCATACACACACACACACACACACACACACACACACACACACACACACACACACACACACACGCAACACTCCTCACACCCACATGCACAGACTGGTGGCCTATGAAAAAGGGTGAGGGGGAGAACGGAGGGCACGTTGTTTTAGATCTTGGAGGTGTCAGGCATCTTGACTGTTGCTGTTCCAATCTGGGTCAAATCCACTGCTCAGAATCAGACTGAATATATGGGAGGACAAAGGCTGTGATTGTGGACCTTTTGCACTTCAATGTTTGATGGGAGAGGTAAAAAATTATGTCAGATTCGGCAACATCACAAGACACAACCAGAGATCCAAACCAAATTCTGCATTTAATTTAGAGGAGACTTAATTTAAGGTTTAATAATATGTGAACATGTAACCCATTAGCAGCTACTTCTAACTGCCCCCAAAATAGAGTGCTGCAGGGATGACATATTTCATCTCTAACCAGAAGTTAGCATTGCGTTGGTTCCCTTGACTAAGAGCCAACAGGATGTTTCCATTTGGATTTTAGATTATTGCAGAAAATGAGCTCTTTGGTAAACAAATGATAAAACATAAACAAATGATAAACATCAACCCCACTTACGTAGGCTATAAACAAACTCAATGACGGTCTCAGGACTTCACGCTGCCACCAATAAGCTAAAGGTGGACTCGTGTTTGGCGTCTCATTTATCCTATATCCTGTCTATATGTAAAAGCATCAAAATTAATGCGTTGAATATTTACTGACCGTTTTATTTCGTAGAACAAAATGTTAAAATCAGACAGCAGATGTTATTTCAGGCATCTTACCAAAGACACTCTTTTCTGAGGCAGTTCTGATTCCAAATTTGATACAAAAATGAAGCAAATTATTGATTTATTTCAGTCACACTTTCATTATCAAAAAAGGAGAAACTATCAAATCCTAATCTCACCTGAATTGAACTATATCAAATAAACTTTGAATCCCAGTGTATCCGTACAAATGTATCTGTATCATTTTAGTTTTGGTCAGTGGGCCCTCTGTGTAGATCAGTAGATCAGATATTTAGTGTTTGTGTTCATTATAAACCAGTTTGCTATTATTTACTATATCATGGATTAGTCATGTAAAGGCCAAATATGTGGGTGACGTGTATTTAATTTTA
The DNA here is from genome assembly GCA_038501785.1 of Myoxocephalus aenaeus. Classification (NCBI taxonomy): domain Eukaryota; kingdom Metazoa; phylum Chordata; class Actinopteri; order Perciformes; family Cottidae; genus Myoxocephalus; species Myoxocephalus aenaeus. Next base: position 1,297,914 of record JBAMJR010000151.1, on the reverse strand, counting down.
TGAAATCTGCAGGATCAGATAGCCAGTCTATGGCCTGTATGACTGAGAATCATCACAGATAAGCAATCACACAACATGCAAGCATACAGTACTAGAAGGTAAAGATGATCAAGATTATCTGCAGGTCACAGCCACAAGCTACACCTTTAAATGATCATATCTGCATTCTTCAATTTAGACACGCCCCTGTTAAAACACCCTCAAACAATCCAGTCAGCAAATCATACAACTGTGAAATAGACAATATAGCATATCGCGGAAGCCATTTCCCTCCATAATTCATTTTCTTTCTGCATCATTCTCTCTCTCTCTCTCTCTCTCTCTCTCTCTCTCTCTCACACACACACACACAATCTCTGAGGCAAATGGTGTGCATGTGTCTCATGCCTTTCCAACACCTCCTGTTGCCATAAATATCTTGTTATGAGAGGCAGGTAATGAAAAGCGCTGCCTTGGTAATCCGTGACGGAAGGCAGTTTCATGCTAGTTTAGCTTCCATCACCTGCTTTGCTCCCTCCACCGCCCCACTGAGACAAGCCCTCGTCTCTGGTGCACGTGTCCTCCCTCATCTCGTCCTCTTTTCCCCTTTGTCGAGAAACTGCACGGGTCATCTACCTGCAGGACCATTTATGCATATTACATGTGTATCATTTGTTTGCTTTTATTTTGTTTTTCTTTGCTGGTGGCTGTGCCTCAGGATGGAAGTGTGTTGGTCTTTCCATCTGCACAGCGGTTTAGTCCATTGCCATTCAATTTATAATTCACAATTTCAGTCCCCATAGGATGATTCCTAATGGTTCTCAAAATCTCAAGAGTTTTTAAATCATATACCATGATAAATATAAATTACTTTATAATTTTGGCAGCCATGTTCACTCTGATTAAACTGTGCTATAAAATATGGTTTGTAAAGCTAAAGGGGCATGGTTTTATGGTTTGGTTGCTCATGCATGCATAGTATTTGAGAAAGTCTAATGCAGGTGTTCATGAATCGTGCCCATGAGCATTAACGTACACCATCACAAGCACAAGGGCCCCTGAAAGCTGCCAAAAGAGAAACTGTAAACTGATTTACTTTGATCTCATATTAACGTTATGTGTGTTGTTGTGTTGAGAAAAAGAAGAAGAAAAAAAAGCTCCTCTTTTCACCAAGCTTGATTTGCTCCTCAGTCAGTGAGGGAGTTGGCTCATCGCAGAGCGAGCCATTGATCAAGGTGGATTGCAGGAGACAGCAGCTCAGAGCCGCGGCCCTCAGAGGAAGACCCTCTCACACATTCTGGCAGCCGTTCCAACAGAATAGATAATTCTGGAACAGCAGCTCCCTCTTCACCTCGTGCCAAGAAATTTACAATTCAAACATGGACCAAGGTGTTGAAGAGGAATGTTAGAAAACACTTTGATTTGTTTTTATAAGAGATTTGACAGAGGTTGGATACACAGGAGCCCCTTCAAAGGAATATAAATTGCTTTTTTCGCCCCCAATGTTGATTTTCGTTTTTGTCTCTAGTTTTTATGGAATGGTGATATGTCAAGTCCAAAAGAGAGTGGTACAGCACAATGTAAATGTAATTATGTATCAGATATTGATAACTGATGACTGCGTTGTCGAAGAAGCGCAGCATCCCCCCTGTTGTACCCCCTCAGGCAAACACTGGTAACTCTGTCAGCACTTAGCCGTATAGTTTGCACCGTTAGCTGCGTGCCGCTGCGTGCCGCTGCGTGCCGCTGCGTGCCGCTGCGTGCCGCTGCGTGCCGCTGCGTGCCGCTGCGTGCCGCTGCGTGCCGCTGCGTGCCGCTGGCTCAGCCGTCGCCACCTTGAGAGTCATTGAATATCGTATTTAGCACCTTAATAAACCAGCTTTTGTTCTACCAGCACTTGTTTAATTGTGCAATGTTTTACCTCGTCTGTAAATTGTACAGTGCAGCATTGCAATACCTCGACCCGCCCTGGTCATCATTATTAAAGCTGAATGATATTGGATACCTGACCCTTGAGTTGAGTTAAGTGTAATTTTTATACAAAAACATAGCTTGTGTCTGAAATAACGTTGGAATGAGAGATTCACAGTAAAATCCTGAGCATAACATGTCATCTGACAATAACATGTTATTGTCAGATGGCCTCTCTCTAAAGGGGTTTTCATACAGGATTAACTTTGATGCCGGGGCTGGGAATGAGTTAGTGCTGGGACTTCTCTATCCCAGGGAGAAAAGACGATGACACCGCGTATAGGCTGCTGTAGATACATAAAGGGACAAGGGGATGTGCTTTCCATTCAGCTACTGCAAAATGAATGCTTTTGTGCCATTTGGTGGTTGTGTTTGCACCAGGCTTAATGTTTCCTCTGACTATTAATGGATATACTGTATATTGCAGTTCATAAGAGTGCTTCAAATATTTGTTTATGGTCAAAATTATTCATAAATAAATCCATGTTTGTTCAGATGTTGTGCTCAAACTACATCCTCCAGTTTTGTCTGTATGTATATGTGCACTCGCTCTTCCCAGACTATGTTTATCTCTCACTGTGTGCCTCGCAGCCTTCAGGCATGGGGGCTCGGGTTCCACTGCCCTCCCTAAAATTGAAAAGCTCATCAGGAGATAATTCTGGGTGCTGCCACAATGCCAGCTATGTGCCACTGTCACCTTATCTCCCAGGCCTTTTGCGCCCTGCTGCTCCTGTCCGTGCCCTGGGGAAGACAGCTTAGTACCCGTTCTGGCTACAGCGGCAGAGGAGAGCAGGGCAGTAGAGATCACTCATTTTAATAGGCCTGTCACATCTGTTTTTAGAACCCGCGGAGGTCTCCTGCTGCTGGCCTCCATATGAAGTGACCCCAAAAAGATGTGACAAGTTGTGATGAGCTTGGGGAGGAGAACTTCAGGCCAGAGGAGCAGAGCAAGGGATAAGGGTGAAAAAGTAAAAGGGATTATAACGTACACTATGATTTAGATTATTTTTTAAACATTACTTTCTTGCTATTGTTAAGGAATTAGGTAGTTTTACATTAATGTAACCTGGTCACAGCTGTATTATTATACATATCCTATTTACTCTGTCTCCTATTGGAGTCACATGTACAGTATTTGTGGTTTCAACATCCACAACAACATATTGCGTAGTATTAATCAACACTAATGGGCTTCTTAAGGCTTTGTCTTGCCTCGGGATTGCAGTGGCATGCTGTTGAATATCTCCATTGGTCACATTTGCATGTTTCAGTAATATGCTTGAAGTGGGTCCAATTGCATATCCATTATATTAAAAATGTACTATTCGCTCACCCTCAACAAATACAGATACTTTAGTGCTGATTTAAATGGATTTAGGAGAGTTCACTTTCTCAAACAAATGAGTCATGGGTGCCTGACTTTAACTATACTTGACTATGGTTTTCAGATATCGCTGTGGTTGAAATGTTGTTTTCTCTACTCTCCATGAACAAACAGGCAACATTATCGGTAGCAAACTCAGTTTCCGCTCATGGCTGCATTCTTAATCACTTCCTGCCACTGCTTTATGACCAATTACCAACAGACACCTGTAAAGCTTTTTTTTTTCTTCTGTAGGCTTAATCAACGATAATCGTGATTGCTAACTCATGAGTATAAAATAGGTTTACTATTGCAGAGGGGAACAATAAAAGAAGGAACACCATTTACATACAATTTGGGTGAATATGAAACCTATACTAAGTCTGAATCTCAGACTCTGATCACAGTGGCATTAAGCATATAAGCGATGCACAATATATCAACGAATACCCAAACCACCAGCATGCAACCACAGAGAACCAAGGTGCAAATCACATGTTTAGAAAAATGTAAACATCTGTTAATCCCATTGAGTATTTTCTTATGTTTTACTTTAAAAAAAGGAAATTGTGAACCACAATATCTCACAATATGAGAATAGTTGAGTGATGACAAACAATTATATTGAATTATCTATAGTTTGAGTGTACTTAAATAATCTGTTGACAGTGAATTCATATGATATAAGAAACATATTTATTTATACACAATGCATGTTATTGCACTGGTGAAAACGAATACCTTTCTACTCCCTCCTCCCCCATCTTCCGTTCTGATCACTGAATTTTTGGCAGTATATTCAGCCAAGTAATGGATGTCTGAGCTACCGGGGAAATTTGTAGCCGTCTCCTTTACAGGGGTTTCTCATTCCAATCAGCAAGTGTCAGCTCAGTTGGCCTTGTAATTAATGACTACTGACTGGCCACTAACGGTCCAATAAGTCTGTCCGATGGGCAGATCGAGGCAGCTGAAGCCTGCAGAAAAAGGGGAGGCTTGAAATGTTGTTCAGGCAAATGACTAAGTGCCAACAATAATTTTTGCGTGTATTTAGTCTTTTAATTATTTAGATTTTCAGAGGAGAAAGCAGATAAATAAATATTAGCTATTGGAACTAACCCAAGTCGAGGGGTTTGGGGAAAACAATGGAATACAACAAGCTCAAAAATAATTTCACAATAGCAACTCATGACAGTTCACGTTTGCAAATGTAGTCTGTCTAGTGACTGTACGTAAACATACACGCCATACGGGGTGATGGAACATTATGAAAGAGGGGGTAGTAAACGCTTTCTTCCCAGTCCGTGGAACGCAGTTATTATCTCCGTCAGGGTTCTTCTGACTGATCGTTTTGACGGCAGTGGAGATAACATACCTCTGAGCTTTGGAATAACCCTGGTGACAGTTGTCGACAACAACACGTCTTCATTTACTCCGGATCAGCCGAATTTAGCGCATCGCTTCTCTTAGTTACTGTTTGAATAACATGAGACTTACAAGTATTTCTTTTGTTCTCATTTTCATGGCCCATCTTTGACTATTTCACAATAAATAGCTGCTTTTTCCACAGTATTTCCTTGTTTTAAAATTCCATTGTAGCCTCTTTGTTCTTTGTTTCCCTGAACTCACGATCTCTGAAGATATTCAGGTTGTTGTCTGAGTGCGCCCACATTAGTGCATGCCCTCAAAACATCAATATGGGTGCTCTTATCTATGAAGGGTGAGGGAAAGTGCAAACAAACATGTCTGCACGGGTAGGGTGCTCTCAAGCATGCGGAAAGCAGCACAATGAGTGGCTGGCTGAATCCCACACCGTCCCACACAGTCCAATACAGTGGAGATGTAATGAACTGACAATATGAACAACCCCTGGGAGGAGTGAAAACAATTCAAATCAGATTGAAGGATCCTGCCATCATTATAAATGTCACAATGCATCTGTGTTCCTTACGACAATCTGCATTATTCAATAGGGACAGTGTGTACCGTTTGTTGAAGCCCCTATCATGTTATAATGGTGTTTGCAGCTGAAGCATGGCAATGCAACGAAATGCTTGTCCAACGGTTATACACCAACAAGTTAAAATTCTGCTTTTCTGACACGGAAAAATAATATATCTTTTAGGGAATTGATGAAACCAACAGAACACAAATATATATAACGATTGTTACAACCGACAAATAATACAACGATGAGACCGCCAGCACCTACATGTACAGTCAATGTCCTTGAACACAACACTGATGGTTTTAGAACAGAGCATCTGCTAATGCCGACAACATTGATGGCATCAGGCCTCTTGCTTAGCATACACCATCAACATCAACACAGCATATGCATGTGTGTGTGTTTACCTGTGGTGACAATCATGTGGGTGTGTGTGGTCTGCTTCTTTCCGGGTCAAGTAATCAGCCATCAGATAAAAGGTAGGCGCCATTTTTGTATCATGCGCCTCCAAGTGGCAAAACAACCCTTGTTTAATCATAGAAAACAAATCACGAGGGGAAGGGAATGACTACTGATGATTATCTGTGTGCGCGAGACACATACTCGAGGGCAACCGTTCATTTATATCTCAGTCGGGCATTTGACAACAATAAGCCGTATTCCAGATGCCTTTTGTGATTCGTGCTGGTTTAGGGTGTGTGTGGAGTAATGCTTATGTGAAGCAGTGTGTGTTCGTCAGAGGTGAGCGGTGTTCATGGCCTCATCTGACTCAAAGTGCGAAGTGGTGTCTGATCCCTTTGAAAAGCTAGTTGATTGAGCAGAGTGTGTATTTATATATATATATGATGTGTATAGTAATGGGAGGGCATGTTGTTCTGAAACTGCTATTCAATTTAGTGGAACATTTGTATTTTCTACAGGATACAAAACCAGGTTTCAAGGCTTGGTGTGTGGATTAGGGCCGTCTCAGATACCAGTCTTAAAAGCTTCAGCTTAATGTTACAGAACTTACATCACCAAAAGGTACGGGCCGGCTCACTGTATCCATCTCTCACACACATAATTCACGCAAGTAATGCTTCTAAAATATTTTGTCCCATTTAAATTGTCAGCGTACTAAATTGTGTATCATGGGAGTATTTGCACCCAATCTCGATGCGTTTATGCTCTATTTAGGCACCATATGATCATCAAGGATGCATGTTAATGCCAGGTGTACTGGAGTTTCAGAATACAAAAGAACTCATTAGTCATTACTCTAAGGAAAAAGGTTGGTGAATCACTTGAATGACTACTTTTTCAGCAATAAATAAATTCTAGTTTGCTCAACTAAGCAATGTTTTTTGGAACTTTGTGGTCCTTTCAGACTGATTTAGTGTCCAGTAATGTTTGTTTTGTCCGGCTGGTAATCAAAAGCAACTTAATTCCAACTAAAAACCACGTCTCCAACATATATAGAAGCCTTACTACAGCTGACAAAACGCAAAATACATTGAACATCAAAGAAAAGTGGGAATTGGAATGAAATGTTATAATTGAAGATAAAACGTGGGAAGATCAGTGCAAATGTCATAAAGGAATCAATAGGCAATTGTGGAAAGAATTTGACAGGAAATTAAAAATCAGATATTTCAATACACCTCTTATAATCTCTTCATATGTGAAGGATCCTTCGGCTTCATTATGTTGGAAAATGTGGAACAATAGGAGATGACACGCATATCTTTTGGGACTGTCCCAGTAGTTCAAGGGTTTTGGAAAAATATCAAAGCAGAAATTGATAAAATCAGCGAAGTGGAGGTACCCTCAGATCCATTGATATTTCTGCTGGGGTCTATACCAAAAGATTTGTGGGACACCGATCTGAGGTATATTTTGTGTATACTTTTAATGATTGCCAGGAAAATGATAACTGTGAACTGGAAGGACGCAAAACCACCAACCATAACTCAGTGGAGACAGAGATCAAAACAGGTTTATACAATGGAAAACATGACCGCAAAGTTACAAATGACAATAGATACCTTCACAAGAAGATGGACTTGTGTTACATTATACCTCGATGCTTGAACAACTGAGAGGGGTTGTGGTAACAAAGCCGAGTTGTACCACTAGAATACCACTGCTAAGCCAACTTGTAAATCCTGCTCTGATATGGTTGTCAGTTCCCTTTCATTTCAGTGTCTTTTATTTTACTTTAGTTATTTATTTAATTTTGTATATTTACTGCATATATCATTTAATTGTATTTAATTTAGCTATTCAGTCCTCCCCTCCCTCCTCATTGAACCCTCCTTGTGGAGTGTATGTGTAAACGTATACACATGTGGGAAGGTACATATAGGTATGCTATGCAGGTATGTACTGTATGTGGATGGTTGTGTATATGTATAAGCATTTGTTGGTGTAGAAGTGCATGTATGTAAAGGTTAGCATGTATACTTGTTATAAGCTAAACTATTTATACTAATACTACTGTTTTGATTATTTAGTATTTATCTTATTTAACTTATTTTATTATGTTTATTTATTTAAATGTCAAGGATTGCTCTGTTGTGTTGAAAATGCAAAATAAAAAGACAGGACAGGTGGGAAGAGCTTTCCAAAATGGGAGGTTACCAGTTGGTTAAAGCATTGTAAAATATGTCTTGCCAATGTAACCGCAGCTTAGTCACTTAAATTTAGAAAAACCTTTACAAAGGAACTGTAATTTCTAAGTTACAGTTTTTTCCTGCTATCCCATCCTACTGCACATCCTACTGCATTATCAATCGTCCTACCATAAGAATATCTTACTACCACACTGGCATACTGCATTTCAATAGATTTACAGTGTCTATTCAAACAATGCAACTCTGAAGTGATCTATGCAAAAACTCAAACGCAACACTGTGATGTTAAATGACTTTCTTTGCTGCTCTGCAAGAAATACCATATATTCACAATGTTGGAAAGTCTCCACTAAACATAACGGATGCACCAATACTGATGCAACGTGCCGTAAACCTCTCATTAGTTAGCAGCCACAATGTTGCATGCATTGTCGTGGACATATGCAGCAGCTTTATTCTCCACTGCATCAATTTGCTTAGCTGGGAGGTTGTCAGCCGTGTGTCTGCCTGAAAGACTCTGTTGGGTTTTCCACCAGTTTGCATTCTGTCAAGAGAGCGAGCGTGTGTGCGATAATGAGCATATCAGTAACGTTATAGCTGTGAACGCCGTAGTGCCGTGTTTAAAATGTATTTGTTGGTGAATAAATGCTACTTAAGGCCTGTGAGGAGACCCAAGCTGAGTTCTCATCCTGCTTATCAACCAGCTGATGATTTAAGTATGTTCACCCTGAAGTTAGCAACAACTCTGCTGCCCTTAAGGTGGACTGAACTTTAAGGTGGACCAGCGCTGTTCTCCTCATGTGACAGGTAATTATTAACATTCATACCTCAAAGACCTATGCTCCATTTGTATCAGAAAAACACCATGGTGAATATTAAAATGTCAGCAACAGCATAATGTTGTATATATAACTTGTCACAGACAGAAAGTGAGTAACATCTCATGAAAGTAAAACATGATTTCAAAGTCATTGCTAAAACTTAAATGGTATTATTAAGTACTCATATCGTAGGGTGACCAGACGTCCTCTTTTTCCCGGACATGTCCTCTTTTCGAGACCTAAAAAGCGTCCGGCAGGGATTCCAAAAACGTCCGGGATTTTGCTACGTCCGGGAAAATAGTTATTACCCCCTTACAAGTTTTGGAAATGGTATCTCCCTCACGTTCCACCTTCTTGCGCAAGCTCTGACTGTAGAGAGACTGTCATTGGTCGACCGATCTCAACGTAAATGTAAGTTCACGGCATGCTACACACTACCTCTTTCGCTTACACCTGCAGGGAAACGTTATCGTGCTGCTGCAAGGTCAAAACATCAGTTTTTCCTCAAACAAGTATGGAAATATATAGTTATGGAGATCTAACTTTTAGGCTTTCCTTTTTTTTTGTTTTTTTCAAGGTGTCTGTGGTTGGAGTGGCTTAGTTCATTTCTTTGCTATTTGATGCTGACCAAAAAGCAGTGGGTTCATCAGGCTTTTGGGTTTGAAACGCTGCCTAATGTGGCCAAAAACACCAATGACAGCGTTAATACAAACCAACCAGTGAAGCTACGGGCCTGATAACCAAAACAATGAGCTGAAACACTCTAAAATGCTCAGCTGAGCTCAGGGAAACTGTTGAAACTTAACCCAGAACTACATGATCCACAAGACACACACACACACGATCCACAAGACACACACACACATGATACACAAGACACACACACATGTTGTACATACTGTACATACTGTCCTTTACTTAAAATATATTTTCTCTGACTCAATTCAGTATTCCTCCAGTGATGTTTATACACCATTAAATTAATGCTTAGATGCACGTCGGTCCCCATATTAACCTTGCCTGCCCCCCACTAGCAGCAATATGCACCGCTTCACCCGGGGAAGGGATAATTTTACAGTGAAAAATCAATTTCTTCCACTCCCTGTCAGCTCTCTCCTCCAAAGGCACTGGTTTTATAAGAGGGATTTCCTATAATCCATAGATATCTGGATGCCTGCTATCATCCCATATTCCTCTCAGTCCTCCAAGCCTCCATGGTGCTGAATGGCAACCAGAAGATACTTCCACTCTCTCCTATCTGACTGATGATAATGAGCTCAACTAATGAATACTAATGCAGGGAAAACTCACTTGAATTCCCCAATGCGTGTGGTGTTCCTATCTGAATGCGATTTCATTTACAGTTCCTATACAGAGTTGAAAAATAGAAAGATGAGGTATGTATTCTGCAAAACATAGCACACGCTCATAAAATATCATGAATATGACATTTGACATTTAATGAGAAAAAAGTACAGCATATGGAGTAAATAGTCCTGCAATATTTATCACAAGTCAATGCATCAATACTGTAATGGCCATTTGTCCCGTGAGTAAAATAAAATAAATATAAATGAAATAAAATAAACCAAAATCAAAAAGCCACTGATGTACCGTAGGTTTAGTTAATGACGCAGACAAAATAATGCATGGGTCCATGCGGGAGTCCGGTTTTACTGCTATGTATTGTAACTTAAAACAATCAAACAAACAAATAAACAAACAAACGCCCCATGCTGCCTCTCCCGTGCTGACCTGATCTGATGCTGGTGACGTGCTGTCGCTGTCGCTGGTAAAAAACCATACGCCTACCCAGGTGCATCCCGGTCCTGTACCCGCCTACTCCATTAAGTACACCAGGTGCCCAGGTGCCCACAGCATTACCCAATTAACAAACTAAAGACTAAGTAAACAACTATAAATAAACAATACCTGTGAAGAAAAATAACTTATAATATTAGAAAATAGCTCCTACAAATACTTTAGGACCAAAATAAGAAACCAGTGGTCACAGTGAGTGCTTTAATTGTACTACTTCAACTTGAACAATATCTATGAATTGAAAGCTTTGTGTGCTATTTCTACTTTTCAAAGGGTTCGATATGTTCACTCCTTGCTAAACGAAACGATGCTAAATGAATCAGAGGCTGAATCCGGACTGCTTGAAACCTCCTTCTTACCTGAGAAAATGTTTGTTTTGCAGTAATGGCCCCAGTAGCTCACAGTAAAGGGTTTTCAGTGAGTTATTATAATGAAAAGGTCGCACCCTTGCCTGCAATAAAGAGAGCCCCGCACACATCAGAAGATATTCTTACAGTTCTTCAGGAAAGATGAACAGGGGCTCAAACTCACAAAGCAACAGTCAGATATTGAAGGAAAGAGCTGGCCATTCATCCTGCAATCTAGGACTTGAGTGGCTCACCAGACGAGATACGTCAGGAACTGTCTGAGTTCAGCGAGGGACATTGATCAATGCATCATACATTCACCAGGATGTTGCAGGAGAAGAAAAGAAAACCTTCAGAGGTTTACAAGTTCGAAAATGACAAGGCAAACGGCTCCATCAATCAGAGTCAGGTGATAAATAGGTGAGGCCACACACACGAGGCAGCCCTTAGCACCGCCACCGTCAACCAATTTCCAAAAGAAAACCATTCAGTATACGAGAGCGGACAGCAACGAACAGTCACCACGTGGAGCAAAGTAGTATGTTTGAAATAATTTGATCATAAGGACGACAAGGCACAGAAATAACAAATTTAGAAAATATTAGAGAGAGAGAGAGAGAGAGAGAGAGAGAGAGAGAGAGAGAGAGAGAGAGAGAGAGAGAGAGATGGTGGACTATTGTACACAATGTTTCTGCCAGTTATTTATAACTTTGTCGGAACACTTCGCCACTTCGTGACCCCGCCCATCCATGATATTTAGGAAGCTTGAGCCGTGGGAGGGTGGACCAGCGCATCACTACCACGGTGGATGCTGACACATTGGTGGGCTGAATGGAGATGATTTTGCAGGTGGTGGTGGCAGACCGGCCGTTTGATAACTGAATTGCGTATGAAGTCATCTCATGATAAAGCTTTGTGCAAATATATTCATGATTCCATATGCTATGCTCTACAATATATCACCTCACTACAGCATCTCTCTATCAGTTTTATCAAAAAAGAAGCGTCTGTATTTTGACAGTCAAGAATATCATAACGTAGGAATTTCTAAACATCATGGTGCACCGTAATACCGTGACACCGCCCAAGCCCATTACATGATTTTAGCCACAGAATGTACACAAATTATGACCAACACTGTATTGTATATAAGGTATATTTAGGATAGACAGTAATGTGCACAGCTCACATCAAGCTGCACTCTGCCTGCAGTGTTGTGGTTTTGATGACATTGGGTGTTCAAGGTGTGGGCTAAAGCAGAGCTGTTAGGAGAACTGTCATCTCGGGGACAAAAGAACTATAAGACTCAAACCAATTCTCTCAGCATGAGGACAAATCTTCGCCTGTCAGAGAGATGCAGGGAAGAAAAAATCATCCAGCTGACAGCCAGAGTGCTCCTTAATGGCTCTGTCCTGGCTGAAGAGGGCAGAAAGAAAATACAAGGGCTGTTCTATTGTTCGAGCTTCCTGCTCAGATTGACTTGAGCGTCTGCTTTTAAGACACTGAGCCTCAAATGTGCACCGGCGCCCACAGACCTAAATAACAATTATCTTCTTGGTTGCTCAGGTTTCAATGATCTGGAACTGTCGCATACTTAATTCATTGTAAAATATAAATGATCTTTGATGTCTTTGATAGGCATGACAATACCAAGAAATTAAATAGATTTTTTAAGATGAATCTAAAAGTGTCCACATTGTTAACACAGATCACGTTATTGTTAATAAACAACAGTGGCCAGTTAAAATGTTTACATTTTAGTGTTTTTCTACCAACAATCTGGATGCTAAATGGGATGTTATGGTTGTTATGTTTGATTCCAGACTTGACTCAATCTTGCTGTGACTCATTGTGTCGAGGTTGTAATTTGTCAATCCACAAAAGAGCCTGCTGTACTGCAGACGTTTTCTCATTTATCCTCAACTGACAACATAGAAATGCATCGAAAACAATAATGATGAGGGTTCTTGACAACTGTGATTGATTTAACCATCACAGGTAACATGTTGCTACCTTTTTCAGGACACAGGTACTCGGCATCAATGACAAAGTCCGATTTAATAGTTTCTTCCCTGTAAATCAAGTATCAAACTAGTTTCAGTTTCTAAGGTGAGTGAAAAACAAAGCACTCAAGTTCGTTGCTCCGCATTTACATTGGCCTTTGACGATCATTTCTATCTCATCACCTGTCAAGTTTCGTGACTGTATCTTGCAGTATCTTCCTCAGCCAGACAGAAATATAAACACCGGGCAAAGTTCTCAAAACCTGGCCTGTGGTTCCCACCACCTTCTGAACTCCCACCCATTATATCAAACCTCATTATTGAACTTTGGCTCAGGGATGATTTTAATAACGCCAATCTGCTAAAAGCAAGACAATAAATACAGTATATATGTATTGTATTCTTCATTGTGGATCCAAAATGAATCTCAGTGAGTAAGACAGTCACAAAATAGTTTAATAGACATACAGTTCCAATGGTTTGCTCAGCAAAACTAACAGAAAATGGAATTAAGATAACATGGAAACAGTTAAAGAGATGTTTGGCTGAAAATGCCAAGGGATCAAAAGCTTCTAGAACCTGAGGGAAACTATATTCATAACTTCCGCTTCAAATTTGTGCATGATTGATAATCACATAGTTAACCAATAAGAGCTTTAACACCATTGCTCCCAAACTGCCTCAAATCCTTCATAAGGCTGCAGGAGAACATGTCACATTTTGACATGTTTTTTTTAAAATATCTAAGATTACTTTCCACCACACCTCGTTTACATTGCCACCTGAGGAATAGTGAGGAAAGAGGTTGAGGAAAAAGTCAGTGTTGGTTCAAATCCAGACAAAACTTCAAATTCATAGTGGGTGGACAACAAAATGGTTTTTAAATGGCTGGGTTAAAGTATATGAAAACAGGATAATGTCAAGAGTATGTCCAAACAGCTGTGAAGGAAAGCCACACACTAAATCAAGTGAAACCACTGACATTTTCATGACGTACCCTAATTTGCAAAGGAAATATGGTCCTATGCCATTTCACCTTAAATTTCAGACTATCCATCCAAAGAAAACAAAAGAATAAGACTGGAGTCCCAGGGAGAGTGACACTGTGTATGCAAAATGCCATTCCAGGAAAGAATAAGTTCATTGAAAGCCAGAACAAGGGAACACTGAAAACATGTGAGAAAAAAAGATATATACACGGGCACACTTAATCACCCTCTTCCTGTTAAAACCGCTAATAGCATCTAAGAGACTCGCCCTGTGTGAAACACACACGACTCTCCACGAAGAAGGAAGGAAACACTACACCCAAAGTGTGATTGGTTTGCCATTTATGTATATAGCAAAAGCAGCAATGCAATTTCCATTAGCACATTTAAAGTTTCATGAGAATTTGCTTCCGATTTCAACAAGTGTGATCTTTCAATACTTTGTACACTGCAAACAAAAGTCCATAAATTATATTTAACTCTTACATCAAAGAATACAATTCAAAACAAGTAATGTCCATCAAAATATGGGACCCTGGGAAGACCAAGACACTAGGAATAACTGGGAATAATTCATCTCAAATGGGCTCAAGGAAGTTCAAGTTTGACTAAATAGGAACATTATTTTCCAACTGAGATTAACCCACTTATTCTCATGTCTTCTAAAATACCTCAACTTGTGCCGATACTGTATGTTACATCTGTGCACCACAATATTATGGCACACTGATACATTCTTCTTGTTGGTATTAATTAGTTAAGTGAAGATATTCTGTTATTTGCTTTATTCAAGCATGAAATTGACAATTCCCTGAATTACAGTTCCTTTGCAACTGGTTATGCATGATTCAATGTACTGGATGGGTATTGGCAAGAATAACAACCTTAATAAATGGATCAGCCAGACATGCAACATAAAATACAATTTCTTAGTCACCGTCATCATTTTGCTGTTTAACATCACCACTTTGGAGCGGGGTCACTATTGTTAAGGATCAGGAACAAGCCGACACAAGACACAACAGTTGTCATGTCAAAGTGTGGGCCGTATAAAGCGACAGTAAAAGGATAACGAAATGAACCATGATTTGTAAAATGCCTCATTTGTGCTTACTCCCCGTGAAGCTGCCCCCACCCACCGCATACGACCATGTTGGGAGGGTCTCAATTCCCCCATGTGATCCAGTCCCCCTGAAGAGTTCTTATATTTATATCCGTTGTCAGTGCAGAGCTGGAGTGCCTTGCTGGTTCATAAATCTGGCCATGCTTAGCAAGCACAAATGTCCCCCTCATTAGAGCCCCACACCTTGCGGAGGGACCTCCACAAGGTGTCAAATTCATGCCAATCAGGAGTAGGAGGACTCTGCTGGAGGATTTGACACCTAACACAAATCTTAGTTGAATATGTCATTTGAATACACAACTATTTCACAACTGCTGATACAATGATCTCAGGTTATCACACAGAGGCAGTAATAACTACTTTTGATTGGGTCAAATCCCACACGAGGGCCATATGCTGCAAATGACTCAACAATGAGTAACCTAATATGCAGCCAACTGCCTTTCTTCTTGTATTCATCTCAATGCATTTAAACACATTTAAAGATTGTGAAAAATGCACAGCACTGTTATGGCCATTTTGATTATCACACACCACGTTTTGCTTTATCCTGCACCAGTGTTGCCCTGTGGGCAGATCTTTGAAGCCCAAACAAGAGCCACAGGGAGGTCTGGTATAAAATAGGCTCAATCTGTCTCACCCTCTCCACCTCCCACACCAAGCCTTAGCCCTTCACTCAAGCTTCACTCTCTTCTCTCAGGGGAAACATGTATGTCAGAGACAGCAGGTGTGAAGTGAGATTAGAAAGCACAGGAAGAGGAGGAGGGGAGGGAGGATGATAATGGGAAAGGAAGTGAAGAAAAACACAAGGACAGTGTTGACAGTGTACTGTATGTGCCCGTGTCTCACTTTGTATGCAAGCAAGTTGTGTTTAAGTTAATTCTGTATGCTTGCGCAGCAGCTGTGCACATACACTACTAATGGCTTTTGTTTCTCCTCAGAGAATCAGTCAGTCATCAGGCCCATATGATGGACAGCTTGGTGGCTGGCACCAGTAGATGAAGAAAGCTCCCAGGCCATCCACTCCTCAGAGAAGCAATTATCTCGTAGCCTCAGCTCCACACCATGGGCCTGCATGAGAATGAGCCTGCGGCCATGCCTCAATATCTGGCACTCTCTTTGGAGATGCAGACCACATACACACGCATACACCACACAGAGTGACGGATGAACACCCAGGCTCACACATACAAAAAGGCGGGAGGTAGACAGACTAGATGATACTGGTACGGTCCTCCAATGTTAAAGTTTCTTCAAACTGACCTGCTGGAACTGCTAAATGTATGAGCAATGCAGCGTGTCAGCACAGGTTTAAAGTGGGAAGCCTGGGCTAGAATTGAAGCTACAGAAATTGACAGGTGAGGCCCCATGGCCAGGAGCAAGACCAGGTAAGCATTCCTACAGCACCCCGAGGGGGAAATAAATGCAAAATACCTGTATCAGGAGTGGCCTTATCAGCTTGTAAAACTCCTCAGGCTGTAGCAGCTCAACAAACCGCTTACCCGATTCCTGTATATGAATAGCAGCATTATCTCCTACTAGAAGCATATTGTTGAGAACCATATTGCATACACTCTTATCAAATTAATCAACAATAATATTATAAACTGATGGCATAATTTGGGCTTTGGTAAAATGTAAAACTTTTGATAAAATAAATTAAATACAAAAAGTGGGATGAACAGCAGGCACATTTGGCACATATAAACAAACACACAACTACAGTCAATATTAGCCTGTTTGTTTATTTGCTTGCCTAGCCCATCACTTACATTGGTGTTTTGTGTCTGTGCCCAGAACAAACAGTATTTCAAGAGAATGCATCCCAACCAGCTGAAGATGCTTGTACTTCCTGCCCATTTCTCCTGAGATAAAACCGCAAACATTTTCACAGCTGCTCTCTCTATTTCTTCCAACTAAGATTGAACAGTAAAGTTCTCCACAGCTGTGACTCTTCCTATAATATGAATGGGAGCAAGTGTATAAGAGGTTTGGGGTGTTATGGTTTTATACACTACAACAAAAAGGAATGAGAGTTGTCTATTTTACCTATTGCCGTTCACGAAACATATTCCCTAGGCCTCGCCACAGAGAGCAGAGAGGAACACTCACTAATGCCTTTTGTACCCATCAACCTTTGATGGTCCATCTACTGAATATGAGTGAGCCTTGGCAAATAGACAAAAATAATTAAGACATTTTAAAGAATTAAAACAATCAATCCAATGTTTTACTTTGTTAGAAATTACATAGTTCCTACAAAAAAAAAGCTGTTTTTATTTTTAACTCAACTGACACTGGATTTGTGAGGCCAATAATGGGAACCCAACATCTGCAATTTTGTGTCTCTATAAACACATTACATAACTTTTTTAGTAAGTATATACTGTACTTATCGTTGGCATTTCTGTACAGGACTTATTATTTCTCAGTTGACATAAATGCCGATACTGATCCTGTATATCTGGGATGAGCCAATATTGCCCAATATATATTGACCTGGCCCATTTATCCATATAGCTATAGTCTTAGTTTAAGTGAATTCAATTGACACCTCTGTTCAACCGACCAAAATACCCAAATGTGAATTTCTACGGACCAAAACATTGGAACTATATAAAGTAAGTAAGTGACTAAAAGTTTACACAGTTTCGGGTTACTTTTTTTTTTAATCATAATTGCGTTCTCAAATATAATCAAAGTAACAATTATACTATAATAGGTAGTTAATAAACTAAATGAGCTCCGTCATCAAATTTGCATTCACTGATTTCCAATGCGACCTGTTTATGAAGGGGACTGTGGATACTGAGTCATAATTTAAGGTAGACCTTTTCCTTTAACACCTGTTTGTCTTGCCACTCAACAAACTTCTCCCCAGGGGATGAGTAAACACAACCTTTTCTATGTTTGTCATGGCAAATTACCAGAGAACATAGCCGAGAGTGCGTAGGAAGAATCAGTGATCAGAGGGTCCTTGACTTTGCCTACGGTCAGTGAACTCGTTGCACAAAATCTTCAACAGATGTGCGTACGCTGCAACGAGGGCGTTTGTTGACAAAGCGGCAGCCCGTGTCTTGTTTATGTAGGCTACTAGGTGACTTTGAGGAACAGACTGACAGAATGCACTGACTTCTCTCAACAAAGCTCAACAGCTGTGTTGATCTGTCACAATAAGTGTACGGCTAAATAGACATCGCAGAGATAATGGTAAGCATTTGTGACCAACACCGACCGCAACAGAATCCCACCTAATAACAAAAAAATGGGATGTCTTTCTTTGTCAAACATGGAGGCGCCTCTGGCCAGAATGAGCCTGAATTCCTTTCTCTTCGTTTTTTTTGTCCTTCCTTTTTCTTTTTGTCCAACAACTTTATTGTTGCTGCTGTGTACCGTGTAGACATAGCTGACGGAGAGACGACACTTAGCACACAGAGACACACATAGCAACTCCTGCTTCTCTGTGTGCTCTGCTAATATTTACACTGCCAGGTCGAACACTGCCACTATTGAGTTTGGCCATTCAAAATAATGTTTGACTAGTATTAGGACAACAGTGAGGGGACAGTGTCTGGGCAAAAAGGCCAGCGCCCCTCTGGTAGCAGCACAGATAGAAAGGGGGAAGATTGTGGGTGTGGACTGATGTCATCTTTTCACACTAGCTAAACATTTAGTGAGTCAGTGTTTTTTTGTTTTGTTGGTTTTTCCTTTGTTCTGGCCTTTTGTTTATGTGGAGGTGTGTGAACTGACTAATGTTACGTGTGGATATAGCATCCGGCATTTGCTTTGTTTCTTGTTCGTCATGAGCAAGACAGAGTTGTGAAGGCTTAAAAAACAAAAAAGATTGACATGTTACCCCGGGTGTTATTCACAGAGCTCGTCTTCGAATGTAATGACGACTGCAAGTTCCATTGTTTGTGAGGAAAGCAGTTAATCAATTTAAAAGAAACTCCCAATGATCTAGTTTAGCACATTTTCTGAATAAAAAAGTGAGGTTTTGTGAAAAAAATAATAATATCTGACTTGTAGAGGAATTCCCTGGATTTTGTGAAACAGCCTGAGTTTGTGTTAGTTTAGGTGTTTGCAGGCTTTGATAGCCACCAGGCGGATTTTACTGTCCATAGGTCTGTCATCCTCATCATTAGAGCAGGTCATAAAAGCTTACAAACAGGTTAATCAGTGTCTAGTGCTGAAGTGTAAAGCCAACTCTGTGTGTCCACATACTATATAATGGAAGCTGATATGGAAAACAACAGACAAGCATTTGATTTACAGCTGATAAAAAGACGGAACAAGGGGATATATGGCACTGTGTGTATTTAATATAGATGTGAGAGCAACAGTGCAGGGGGTGGGGCAGGACAGGTACACAACAGCCACTCACAACGTGAGCCTCTTTCATGGTTAGTACTGCCATCTCCTGGTGATGAATATTCAGTATGCATAAGAGTTTAGCAAATTATGTCAATAAAGCCCCCCCCCCCCAGATTAACAGAAATGGCAACATAAAATTAAGAAATTGGGAGGTTTAACAAACATCTATAAGATTTTGCTGAGATTAGGATACGTGGCGTTGAATGTAGACACTACTTCATAAACATGATGTCTGTGTAAGACTATGACACGAATTAGATGACATCCCGTTTTTTCATTCAGAACTTTATAATACTGCAAATAAAAAAAATATTTAAGATTGATTTTACAATTTGGCAATAAAGACTATGAACAAACTAGAAAAGGCAAAATATTTAGAAAAAAAAGTATATTCCGAAAGAGTCTTTGAAACCTGCAGACACCTTAAACTAAATCAAATGTAACATATTAGTTTGTGGTGGTATTGAAAAGGTTTCAACTGTCTATAGAATTTGAAGATCTAAAAGCAATTGAAATCTGTTGAAATGCATCTCTGAAGCCTTTTTTAGGGTCACTGTCCGTTGATGGAACCTCAGATTTCCATTTCTTGTCATGAGGGATTTTGGCTTGAGCAGGTGTGCAAAGTTTAGTCTCACTTTCTTTTGGCTGTCCTGACAGTAAGATCCTCCTGGACCTATTATTTGGTGGTCCACTTTCACCAAGTTGGCAACAGAGACGGAGTCTGGGTTAAAACAGACTCACCCTGTGCCTGAAGGTCAGCTTGAATCTGCTTGGCAGGTGACTCAGGTGCTATCTCTGGTGTTTGAGCAACATTTGATCCCTGGCCACATTCTGAGAACTAAGCTGTGCCAGGGGCCATAAACATCACAATAACATTTGGTTTTGCGGAAACAAGAACACTGCGTTCTCTAGAAAGTTAAGGCTTGAAAATGTCACAGATTGGTTAGTATTTTGTATTTCTCTTCCACGTTTAGTCCTTTAAGCAGCAGCTAATTAGCTGTTTTCTGTATTCAAAAGTGGTACAACAAATGTTCCTTATATTGTGAGTAAATAACAACTATCTGCTTACAACTCCAAAGAGGTGTCAATAATACTGATTATAGTCATTTTTTAAGAGAAATAGGACAGTGTTAAAAATTTTCAAGACTTTTTCCCACTGCTGTACAGGGTGGTGCAGAGACGTGCAAACTGTTTTATGTAATGCCTTTCATCAAATATATACTTGCTCGAGCTATTAAATTCCCACCCTCAATTTGAAGGTGTTTGTGAAGGCCCCTGCCAAATACAACCTGGTCAGTAAAAACAATGGGATTGTTAAATAGCTCTCGTTTGTATTAGCGGAGGCAATTATTCCTCTAGTTTGGCACACAACACGACAGTTAACATTTTATTGTTGTCGGAGGCCTTTTATTTTTTAAGACAATGACACTGCACCACCTGACTGTTTTCAACCCGCCGCTGCCAATAAAATGTGAGACAAATATTAGCTTTGGCAGGACATGACAGCCTACCCGAACAGTGAAAGTCCTTGGCCATATTAAATGGTTTATAGATTCAACAACTAAATAGAAAAAGAAAAAAAACTGACAAAGACAAAGGGCACAGCAGAGAAGGGGAGGTGCTGGGGAGGGAGGAGTACCCTGTTGATTGTTATAATGTGTTTGAGCAAATAAAGGTGATGCAGAGCAAACATGGATACTGGAGAAGTTACGATGCCAAACCTTGCATCTGTAAAACAGTCTGGATAGTAGGTTTCTTTAAAAAAGAGTACCAATACGTACACACTAGTAGGACCTGCTGAACACATATAACGACTTGGGTTTTGTTTTCAAAGCCGTTTGTTCCATCGGCATTGTCTGCACCAAGTTAATTGTTGACATCTCAAAACATGCTGAGCAGTCAGATGATCAGACGAAATGAAAACAAACCCCCAGGTATATTTTATTTTGCTCTTACTTTGTAAGCATTCAACACAATGTGCAGACCACTGCCAAGGTTCATTTGGCCTATTAGCACAATAGGCCAAATGAATTTATAGTTCAGAGAGTACTTCTGGTTTTCTTCTGCAATAAAAGGGGTATTGCATTTACTACAGGAGCGTGCAAGTGGTAGCTACTCTGGTGGAGCTGATGGCTTGATTACCACATGTCTGATCTTCTGACCACTCGTGTTTATGCCCCTTAGAAACTCCAGGTTTACAGTAAAATGACAGAACTGATTGCCAGGTTTTTGAAGTAAAAACCTAAGTTGCTTTAAAACAATTTTCCTTAAAGGAGGCTTTAATGACAGAATAACAATGCAGCGGATGTGATCTTCTACAATCAAGAAAACAACATTAGTCCATTCACATAAAGTCTGACTAATGTAGCTCCCAAACTAATGTAGAAAAGGTGAAAATGGCTCCTTTCATTTGGCAGCTAATAGATGTATAATAAGAGCTTTTAAACAAAGCATCTTACACAAGTCAGTGTTAAACGACCAAAATGGTTCTTCCTCAAAGAGATCTTACGTGCTCCAGTGTTTATGTTCTAAGCGTAAAAATATGTTTGTAAGTGTCTGAAATACAATGGAAGTTATTTATGTAGGCGTAAAATTATATATATATTATATTCAAATGTGCATTGTATTAGAAAAAGGCAGCATCTGTCATGAAAGCCATGTCAATAGTTAATAGGGGTTCTTGTGTGATCAAATCACATTCAATGTGACGTTCGCTAAAAACTGTTCTAAAACAGGCTCTACAAAAAAGGCTCAGTTGAAAAGGAAAGCAATTATGTCCCTTTTGAAAAGCCACTTGGACAGCTCTTGTGGCAGCCTGTGAGTAGCTCCACTCATACATGACTCATTTCTACTCATTTTCATCCAGCGACTGAAAATGCACCACATTCTACTGCTCCTGCCAGCTTCTGATGCAATTACACTTGGACTCCTCCACACATGTGTATTGTCAACTCAGGCTCTAATAACCACATGCTTTCAAATTCAGCATCTTGAAATAGGCTGGTGCATTTCAATCCGAAGAAAATGACAACGCTCTAATTGGGGGTTAAAATGTTCAACATGTAAAACTAAGATCACTGGCTGGTCAATGGAATTCTCAAGCGCAAAAGATGCACGCCATGCTTGTCCCTTCGCTCCATGCAGAACTACAAATGTGCAAAAACTATGGTGAAATGAATAAGGGGGAGAACTAGATTTGAAAGATTAATGCACATGCTCTTCAGTCTAAATGTAAGATCCTAAAAAAATAACACCACATCTGACAAAAGCAAGGTTTGAAGGACCTGTAAGCAAGAATTTGGAAGCACCACAAACCCAAGGATGTTAGCTCATGGCCCCTGCTCTGCACTGTGCTCATACGGCGGTTACAGCTGATAATGCCGTCCCGACGTTCAGTCTCGTCATGAAAGCTTAGCACCCCCCCCCCCTCCTGTCTCCTTCCTCCGGTTAACACGGTTAATTCAGTCAGCATTGTTGCCGTTGTTTCCACCGTTAGCGCTGTTAAGCCGCCAGCTCAGCCGTCGCCATGTTGAGACCTGTGTGTGGGGGCAATAGACATGCTCTGAATTTCCAATTTAGCAAATTTAAGACGATCAAGTTAATTGGCAGTCCATCCCATTTTCAGTGTGGTTCACTCTGCCAACAATATTTTGGACATTTTACACTAAAGGCAGTGTCGCAAGCCCATTTCTACTCTGATCCTGTAAAGTTTGCAGTACTGCAGATTATAAAGATTTGTCAAGTATTTGCACAGTTCAGTGATCAAACACTGACATATTTTCCCAGGAAATGCAATGTGCACATACAGCGCAGACACATTCTGTGTCTCTTTACTACTCATCCTACAGCAAATGATACTGACAGTTAATAAGAGCAAAGGTGCAGACGGCCTTTATTTATGGTTTCCAAGAAGTGAGTTAAACATTAATACCATATAGCTATATACACCTAGCTTATTTATTTGGTCAGGACAGCTATGGCAGTCTTATCTGGCCAAATGACTTATGATCCTGATAGGCCACCTCGAAGATGGATAAGGGGCTATAACCAACGTGACGGTACTTAATAGGGATGTTAAAACAGGATACTGGAGAGGAAAGCAAACAGTACAGGAGTGTCCCGTCTGCTCCAACTGGTGTTTTCAGCCATGAAAAAAAGGGGAATTACCATCTAAACTAAATCCTATTAAAAAAGAAAGGAAAAAAGGCAAAGCAAATAAAAACTATTGATACTGTCCCTGCTGTGGGTATGTTCATGCACACCTACACCAAAGCTTGACTCGTTTCTTCTGAATGTTGGAAAGTCAAAGCCTTTCTCGGTATTCTGACCTTGTACATATCAGCTTAGCTTTTATTTGCTAAACAACAACAGAGAACACAATTCTCCTTTGTGAAATTATAAATAAGTGACTTATTCTATGATTACACAGATGCTAGCCTTTAGACACATTTTATTAGCCTTTATTACACACATAAGCCACATCAAATGCTTTGAAACGCAAACACAGAGCACATTAGGTTAAGCTGTCGTTAGTGGCTACAGCTTCCCTTCTTGAAGATAAGCAAACGGTTCAGATGCCAATGTGGTTTAATGAGGGTCTGCTTGAGTTAGTGTGATGCATCTGACAGTATGCCTTAATATCTGACAATGGGCCTTACATTTATATTTTCTTCAACATTTAACAAGACCTACCAGGTTCATTTCAACTTCTGGCAAAGCTTTGGCTTTTCCAGTTAAAAATAAATAACAAATCCAGTATTGAGGGATAACGCTGTCACCGGCAGAAGAAAAAGGAGCTGCAAGGGCTATTTAGCAATGGAACATTACATTCACAAAATGGGCCTTTTATGCCACTGACCGACTCAGATTGTTATCGTATTGGAGAAGTCTTGTGAAATCTGAATATCAGGCAGCAATAAGTCCCACTCTTGACGGCAGGCAAAATAGTCACACACTTGTAGCCACGATGCAAAAGATATTTAATAATTAACCGATGTTTCGACATGGCAATCTTCTTCAGGGTAAAGATGTCATCCATCTCAGCAGTGAACGGAAAAATGTCCGGCTGAGTCTTTCCCGAGTCATGTCGCGGAGACAAGCCAAGCCAGGGCCCTAGTTGCCATTGCTTATGTCGGAACATTACCCATAGGGAGCTCGGGCTGAAAGAGCTGAGAGGAAACCTCCACAGGATGCATTACACACGGCTTGCAGCCAGTCACTGCCGGAGAGGCGATGTGTAATGCCCGGAGACGACAGCTTTAAAACCACATTGTGTCTTTGAGGTACGTCTACACTCGCAGACACATGACGAGAAGAGGAGACGCTGAGCGCAGACAGCCGTGTGCATCGTCCACTTGAGGTGTGAAAACGACACTAGTGGACACACAATTTTGTGTGAGGAGCCTCTAAGTGTGGAATTGTGCAGCTTGAACGCTTTAATGACATGTGTCCTGTCCACGCTGCCCCGCCGCCCCCACAAAGCAGGGGAGAGAAGCAGCGTGCACAGAAATGTAACCAAAACATCGTGGCATCTTTTTTTGTGTTAATTTGGCTTAAGTGTTGTGAAAACATGCTTTTTTAATGGTGTTTTGTCATACATTTCTGTGATTCTCTCCGTGTTTTTCGACGATTGCGGACATCATACAGCCCTTTAATTGGTATTCGGGACAGACCTATATACGTAAATGACAATAGGATTACATTGCTGACATGACCGACAAACTAAAGGCTTCTTTTTCTCATTCGACCCTTTTAATATGTTGTGGTTGTGGTATATTCAAAAGTATATTTTGTCAAAAGTATAGCTGATATTTTTCCTGCATATGCATCTCAGTCCTGTAGCGAAAAACCAGAAGAAGACATGATGAGAGGTACTACTTAACATAATTCTGGTAAGTTGATGGCTGAGAGTGGTGAGGGACATGAAGTAGAAACGGCAGAAGCTAGTGCTGTGTGCAGGGATGCAGATGGCTAATTTGCATTAATAATGTCAGTTAATGTAAAAACCTGGACATGACTTCTAAATTATTTTGTAGTGTTGTATGGACACCACAGCAGCACAATAAAAAGCTCCCAATCTAAAAGTAAAAAAGGAGACTGGGAGTTTAAATAGGAGGATAAAGAGAGTGAGAGAGAGCGATACCACGCATACTAGACCTCATTGATTGAGGGTGGATGAATATCAGTCTCCACACTGTCATCACAAAGATGACATAGCCAGTAAAAAGTCAGCCTGGGATTCACAGAGCCTTCGGAAAACCACACCACTGACAGCTGCAGACGCTGAAGGCTCTGCCAGGAACACAAGGAAAACATCCAACCCACTTTGGCTGAGAGTGTTTATCCCTCAACAATGCCTTCCAATATTTTTTGTGGAAGCGAAAACCCGGAGCTTTCATTGTTCTTGGCAGGGACCTTTATGTCCTGGTTGGTGTTGACGAAAAACTGGCTTAACGGCAATCACTTGCAAATGTATAATACAGCTCATGATTGCAACTGTTCTCCGCCAAGGCTGAAGCCCGGCCTTGTCAGCTGAGGCCTTTATTTGGGATTCTAAAGAACAATTCATTTCACTTGCATCTTATCTATTTACACTTTAATATGGTTAGAAAAGGGTAACAGCCCAGGTGACGCAGTGCATTACAAAGAGCTATTCTAACAGTTGGTGTGTTTTTGAGCCAGAGAGTCATTACCCACAGACAGAGCAATGGGATGACAAATGAGGCCTCTAAGTGAAACAAAGCCAGATTAGCACATTTCTCTCCTCTGAATAAATACAGAGAGCATCTTTTTGTGTGGATAAAGGATAAGGCCCTGTGTAATCTATTTATAGTATTTGTTGTATTATGTTTGTGCTGTGGCAGATGGTGTAGCCCTGCTTGGCGGTAGCATTTCTGAATGGGATTATGTAGAGTCAAATTCAAAAGTTATGGATATGGTATTACGATTGTGCCACGAGCAGATGCATTTTTTGAGAGCAGCTTCTATTTTATAATGTTACCAATATGGTAGTGTATAAACCACGGCACATTCCGTAATGTGGGGATTATGGCTACAGTAGGGTTATGCATAAATCCAAGGATAGAAGATATTGTCTCAGTTTACCTTCTTTGTGTTTTGTTCTTAGCTTCAGCTGTCGGTCTCCCTTCCAGTAGACAATACTAAAGAAGAATTAAAAAACTAATCTAAGTGACTAAACTATAAATTTGTGGAGAGAGTATTGTGCTGCGTTAGACTGTCTTTTTGGACCACCTTTACCTGAGAATAACCAATAATAATCCACTATTTAAGAGTCTACAGCCATACTAGCTGCTCTATGAGGCTGTAATTAAGCACAACATTGCTCTGAGCTGAATGCTCAAATCAGAGTGCCAACATGCTGATGTTGACTAAATACAAGTGACTAAATATAAATTGCATTCCAATTCATTCTGAGTGGGGGAATGAATGTATAACGAATTTCATGACAATCCATGTTATAGTTGCTGAGACATTTCACTCAAAACTAAAATGTAGACCTCATGATAGCGCCACAGGAATAGTCAGGGGATCATCAAAGTCATTGATCCCCCATCTAATGTATAAGCTTATGTGCCAATACATTCTCTAGATGTTGAGATATTTCCCTGGAGAAGTGAATAGGTTCACCTGGTAATGCCCCTTAGAGGAAAGGTCAGGGGAATTTTCAGTCATTAGGACCCATCCTCTGTACACAATGGATATCTGGTGGACCGGCAACACCACCCATGGAGGCACACCGCTAGCATAGCTAATCTCTAGCACGTTTAATGTAAGGAGTCCTTGAGCACAATGTGATAGTGTTTATGCAAGACTAACCACTTAAGAAATGCATTTGTCCTTCATTGCTTTAACGTGTGCTTTCTCATATTAACATGAGACTTGTAGCAGTTGAGATCAGGAATCAAGTTGAGCAAAACATTAAATATTCAGGCTAACAAGAACTTCCTTGCCCGTGTGAAACAACAACGCTCTAATTGCTGGAGCTCATCTCCATACAAAACGTCCCCCGATTCCTACACATTAGCTCCAGACAGTTGCAGCCCTGACATATTGAGATGTAGTGCAAGAACTGTGCTCTGGGCACCAGACAATGTGCAGCTAATGCACTTTGCTAATGTATTATTTAGAAAGTGGCCTTGCTAATTGAGTTTTAATGTCAGTGGCCGCTCTCCCACATGTGTTTGACCGAGCACGGGGGAAAGTTTAGATGTTGATAAATTACAGCTGGCCACTGGTGGCAGCTCCAAAGGTCATGGGCAATGCTGGGGCAACCGCCACAACCGTAGCTGTTTTTAAAGGAAACATGCCTGCTTCATTCACACCCATTAAACGGCTTACTGGTGTTTTAAAATGCAGACTTTATGAAACAAGCTCTCAAAGAAGCTTTAGCCCTGCATATGCATAGCTATGTTTATATAATATAAACTGCTCAGAAAATATGAAAAGCACATTTAAAAAAATCTCTTTAACACCTGTGCAGGGCTAAGAGGAAACTGATAAATGTTAAATGATAAATGAGGAACTGAATCTAAGTTGGAAAATAGTACACGGTTTGTAAGTTGGAATTTGAATACGCTCCCTGAATAAACAAGGTTCAATTTGCATTTCAAACAGCAACACATTATGTGCTGCAGCTTTATGGAAATCATTAGTTACACACTTCCTTGCAATTATTTTGTAAGTTCACCCCACACGTTGTCTATGATAGGAAGGCACAGAGAAAGGCTCTAGTCTTTATGAGAATCACTCACCCAGAGCACGAGATAAAGCAGAGCAATAACTTATTTAAAAAAATCCCAACTGGCTAATTAACATTGTGAATTCAACCAGAAAGCCAGTATTCCTCTGACTAGTTTAATTGCATTGATGTGTGAGCCACAATGTAACGGCTCAGATAGAGAGCGACGTGGGCTCCAATAAATGACTGTATTTCCACACCTCAAAGACTGTGATAGGATTTCTTTTCTCTTTTTTTGTATTTGGCATAATCAAGTTTAGCTTTACCTGAGCTCATTTGATGATTTAATGGACTTAAATGAGTTTTCCTCTCAAGGTTAATTATGAAGCACAGAATTGAATTTGCCACTATGCAATTTCTTATTTATGTCTTATGTCTTCAGTTCTGCTCTGAGGTAATGTGATTATTGAATTGAACTGAATACCAGTGTTGTGTTCTGAAACTTGCCAATGAGTTTGAAGGATCACTGATGATGAACATATTCCTTGGCTGTAAAAATCAATGCATGTTGAACGGACACAACTTTTGGTCTTACCACTGCATTATCAACTCACTGGAATTGGCCATTCAATGTCTAATCGGTTCCTAAATCTCAACTTAGAACAGCAGCCCTGTCGAGCTATGAATTTCGTCTCATGTCAAATAGCGTTCCAGTGAGAGCAAAACTCTGCATTTAAAATGTGTTTTAAAATAGTTTGTTGGGGTCTTTCTAAAACCAGAAACCCAAGAGTAAAAGTCTAAGGGATGGATTAGACAGTGTGTTTATCTGCTGTGAACGCAAGCTGCAAATGTTAACACAACACTGCTACAATAGTTATAATTAAACCTAGATTCCAAGACACATTATTTAATTAGTAGGTTACATTAGTTTGTGGGATGTAATGTCAGAAGACTGAATGCAATCACAGTTTAACGTAAGCAGCTCTGTCCTGCTCTTGTATGGAAGTAAAACCACAGCCACATTACCCAAGATAGTGATACACTAATCAAAGTAATCCATTAGTCCTCATTGGAACTGTTGACCTTTTGCCTGGGATATACAGCTTTATCCTCAATCTTTAAGCAGCAAATCATGTACGTTAATATCAAGTACATTTAAGACCCTTTTACAGGTTCTCATCTTAAAATGATATTAAAAAGACCGTTGGAGACCATATTTACAATCCGTTCATGGAGCTAATGTTAGCTAAAGTTTAACAAAATCTGCCAGGAACAGTCTGTGTTTGTCTACCTCTGCCTGAACTAAAGGAATATTGAAGATTATTTAAAAAAGCACCAAAGAAAGGTAATAAACAATTGTGCAGGTTTAGTGAATTATCAATTAGATGGATTAAAAACCAAATAAGCAAAATTAAGCTAACAAGTACTACCAAGACCTATAAATTATGCAAAAGCCGCAATGCTTTCACTATTTAGTCCAACAGTTCGTCTAAAAATTGAATTTCAATCACACACCACTCATCCTCTCCATCCTTTTTACAAATATATTCTCTTTCAGCCAAACAGAGTTATATCCATCTCTCAGTGACAGGCTTTTTTTGTTTGTTTTTGTTTTATAACACCTTGAACAATGTGAAGCACTGCTCAGAAAGGCCACTGTGGAGCAGAGAACAAGTGATTACATTATGGCGCAGCTCATCAAACACTGCATGGTCAAAAAGCAGTGCACTTGATATCTCAGACAAGTGAGTTTAATGGCTGCCAGTGCTTGACCTTCTCCACAGGGCCTCCGTGTTAGTCACTCACCAGCAATTCCAAATTGAAACAAAGCCATAGCAACTACTTAATATGTGCAGAAAGAGGAACAAGAGAAAGCCTGTATTTCTATCCCCTCCCTTAGGGTCTCTTTCTTCTATCTCTGGTATAGCTGACGGACTTGGGACTGGGTGTCCCAAAGGGGTGATAGAGTGACAGTGTCCCTCTGAGTATTTCCCAGTGCAGTGTTCGTGGGTACAACAAGGAACTCTCGACCATCCCACTCAGGGTTTGTCCTCAGGCTCCATCAACCGTGGTGAGCCTCTGCGCTTAGATTTTTTGCTATCAGGGTTATGGGTGTAGCAGGCGATTGGGCTAGTGATGTTCTCAGTGACAGCGCTTCAGAGCAAAGCATCAGGTGAAAATAATCTATCATCCACTCTGTGATTTATGGTTGTAATTCTTCTGGTTTCGACACCAGTTGTAGCAGCATCCTTCAAGCAATCTGTGAGGGATAATAGATGTTGGAGGAGGGCCAGATGGATGAAAACGTTTAAGCGCATCACTCATAGCTTTTTTGACATTGAGCAAGACAATGCAAAGAAAAGAAGGCATAATGTTTGAGGCTTGATGAGATTGGAAAAAATCTGATCAGAATGCAGTTAAACCTGGCCGAATATCAAACATCTCATCATCGGTTCAGGATAATTAAAATTGAACCTCCATCACAGGCCCCCCCGAAAGACCAGCGATTACCCTCATCCTCCTTATAGCCACCCTGACGTTCATAAGTGAATCAATTGACAATCACAATTATGGAGAGTGAATGAGCTCATCCTTCAAGTTCCAGCGATTGCTCCTGACACATGCAGCAGGTTCTATAAATGGAACAATTATGATAATTGACTGTACAAGCCCCATTAACAAAGCCTGCTTTTAGATTACTTCTCATAATGGAGAAGCCCTTGTTCCTCCGTTGTTCTCCATTTGCCCTCTTCAGTCCAGGTGCCAGTCATATCCTGTGAATAGTGTTATGCAGGACTGGGATCCCAATGATTTATTGGACATCAAGAGTGAAGCACAGCAGAGTCAATATAAATGTGACAGGGAGAGGCCCAGAAGATGCTCATTGACAGATCTGACATGTGGCTCGAATGAACAAATATAAGTTGTTTTCATTTTGATTCTGGGTTGGATTTCTGCGCACAATATGTATTTTAAAGTTCTTTCAAGTAGTCAAAAATAAAGCTTTCTACCTGGAACAACAACAACTTTTAAAAAGGTGCAGTGTGTAGGATTTGGCGCCATCTAGCGGTAAAGTCGCAGATTGCAACCAACTGGAACTTCTCCCGTGTGCCAAGCGTATAGGAGAACTAAGATGGCCGACGAAAAAAACGCAAACGGCCCTTTCTAGAGGCAGCGTTCTGTTTTTTTCTTCGTTCTGGGCCACGGTAGACACATGACCTCTCATTCTAAGAGTAACAAAAACAACAATTCTTATTTTTAGGTGATTATACAATTACATTAGAATATTGTATTCCATTGCTGCCATTAGATCCCCCTAAATGCGACACACTATTCCTTGGGAGCAACCAACCTAAATGTGCAAAATAGGGCTCTCAACACTTCTCCCAGCCCGTGTCTTTAGAGAAGGGAAACAAGCACTATTACCGAAGTGAAAACCACACTGAGCTGGCACGGAGGTGGCAGGAAGGAGGTCGTGTTTGGCATAGACACAACCACTCTTAAAAAAGGTTTATCTTCTTTTGCCACTTTGAGATGGACATTCCCGTTGGTATGCACAATACTTATTTAACTTTAGCTCTATTTAGTTTAGTTTAAGGTGTCCTGCCAAAAAGTAAGTAAAAAAAAAAAAAAAGGTCAAAAGTGTATGCTGTACTTTTGACAAGCATAATCAATGCAGACTTAAAGACTACTCTGGCACAATGACTCTATTTAATAAAAGCCTGACTCCAAACCCTAAAATCATCATAGGATTATTCACAGAAAGCACACCTGTATTAACTTCACAAAATATAAACACCTTAAACTTTAAAGGAGTCAAAAATGTAATGTAATGTAATTTACTAAATGCAAATTTAGTATGAGTTAAAAGAACAATTCAGTCGTAACCTAATAAACTGAATTTGGCCCAGTTCCAGTCGACTGGCTGCATTGTAATAACAGGTTGCAACACATTTCACATTCAGCTCTGCACAACCAGCATCAAGTACCCAATGACAGGTTGAAACAATGTGGTATATGTGGTGAGTCTGACACACATCATGTCTTCTACATTTTGTGTTTCTGGATGCACTCATGTTACAAAGAGTCAATCATGGCCTGTGTGTGTGAGAGAGTTCATTATCCTAGTAATATGAACTGTGTGTGTGTGTGTTTGTGTGTGTGTGTGTGTTTGTGTGTATTTTACTGGGAGGGGAACTAATTTGGTCATGCTAGTTCCTATACCTTTCTTTTTGTTCAGTGTGAGACTGTGTGAGAGTGTTAAGTTACAAGCACTACACACACTCTCTCTATGGGTCTGTGTGTGTCAGACCACCCATCTGCATGGAAGTCCGACAGCTTTCTATACCTCTGCCTGTCAACGCCTGGCACACATCACTCTTATGTGGATGGAGCATGGAGGTTAGGACTGAAGCTTCTGCTATTAAATTTTCCTTTTCTTCAGATGTTATTCTACAGAACACCGGGCTCTCTTTCTGCGGTCAGTGCCTGTCCAATTCATTCAAGAATGATATGCATTCCTCAGCCGCTACAGCTAGCTGCACTCCAATAGCTCAGGGCCAAGAACAGGTTACACTGCCAAAGGCAAGGCGGCTCATAAAGTGGCTGCAGTTATTGGACACTGGTTTAGTGAAAATAATGATAAAAAAAGCCATATAAGACACAATACCACAGTAGCAAATTGTGAAACATATTACTTGGTAGATAGACAAGTCTATTTTTTTTCCCCTTCTGAGGAAACAAGAGTACACAGCTGCTTCAGGTTTGTACTTTTTCTGACCATCTGCAGTAAGAGCCCTTCATGATGTCTGTAACAGAAGACAAACCAAATACCTTCTGAGTCAACACAACCCTGATCCCTCCTGCTGTTGAAAAACAAATAAACATTGGCTCACGCTAGGCAGCCCTGGCAAATCCACTCAGGAATTTCAAATACTCCTGAATTTATTTTTCCATGAGGTCTTTGGAGCAATCTTTACAATCAAAGAGGTCAATTTTGCTTGGAAAGAGAAAAATATTGGGTAAATATTTTCAGGGAAACTGGTCATATTTGAAATGGAAAAGCTTTCCTCAACCCACTGCCCTACGCTAAAGTACAGTGTGCACACGCAAACACACACCTCCGTACTGAACACACACACACAAAATTGTGCCTGAGAGACAGATACATACACAAATGGCTTTTCTTCAGACGTTGTCCAGTTCTTTTGGAATGGTACTCCCCTGCCACCAGACCGACTGACACACTTGTTTATTTTTCCCATGCCCACTTTAAATTCAAACATCCCCCCCATTCTCCCTACAACAGAAAAGGACTGTGTGTGCCCGGCCTGTAGGACAAAAAAGGTAGGAAATAGATCAACAAATCATCATTTACATCAGAACAAAAACAAACAAACCCAGGAGGACGGACCTGCTAAGGAGGTCCAAGGCTTTTTTTGCCCCAGAAAGCCCTCTGATGTGGCTTCAGGCAGCCTGCCAGCCAAATCTAATATGGATTTATATACAAAGAAAGTGCTTAGTTTAACATAATGAATATTTAATCATGCATGGACCCTGTAAAGCAATTTTGCAGAAATA
This sequence comes from Myoxocephalus aenaeus, assembly GCA_038501785.1. Lineage (NCBI taxonomy): Eukaryota > Metazoa > Chordata > Actinopteri > Perciformes > Cottidae > Myoxocephalus > Myoxocephalus aenaeus. Next base: position 1,264,288 of record JBAMJR010000151.1, on the reverse strand, counting down.
ATTGAAAGCAGACTTTGTCTCGAGGCTTGGGGAAAAAAAAGCAACAGCTAAACTGTTGACCCAAAGGAGCCCAAAAATCTCACGCTGGATTAAATGTTTACACTGCTGGCATACACTCTGATAAATGAGGTTAGGAATCTGAGGTGGAATCAACGGGTGTTAAATCTGCTGATTCTGTCAGGGCGAGAGAACACACAGATGCCTGGCTGTGCACAGAGCACATGCACTTGTTGGGCAGTTCCATCCCGAACTCTCCAGCTGTCTTTTTAGCACTGAACACTGTGTTTGTATACTCTTCATTCAGTGAGCCGCAAGTGAGAAGAGGAGAAAGATCGGTAACGCAAAGCCACCTGCGTAAGCCTTGGGTACGGTTCATTAAGAGTGACTAAACAACATTCTGTCTTGTGCACTATTTTATGTTTTGTTATAGCTAGCGTACACTTCCTATCTTCATACTGAAAATATCCAGGGGTGCTGCTGATGTGATCAAGGAGACTCTGACGACAGAAGGAGAAGAGCTTCAGATACCGCATATTTCCTCACTGCCTGTACAGACTTGTTTTAATAAAGCACACAATAAATAAAGCCAATCACTCCGGTCCACCAGACAAGACAAATGAAAAATGTTCATTCAGAGAGAAAAGCAATATTACATCATCTGAAATTTTTTCCACATGCATGACTTGTGCCATGCACTCCTTTGTAAATTGTTAGCTCTCATAATAGTATTGACACAGAACCCGTGACAATAGCGCTGCACAGCCTCAGAAAAATACAAGAAATAGCTAAACCTTTATTTAAAAAAGGGATGGGGAGGGGAGGGGCGACGACATAAGCGGATTTGAGGGAAAGTGTTCACTTATGCAAAATAAAACAGGTTATCAGGTCTATTTGGTGATTCCCTTGCACCCTTAATAAATCAGCTTAAGGTGCGGCCTAACGGCTTCATTCGCCCCACAAACCTCTGCACTGCAATAACATGCGCCAGCGAGCACAGATTAATTTAATAACTCTTTAATATTCTCCATGAAAAAGAACAGGAGACCGGCGAGTCCGGAGCATATGGGGTAGGTGGTGAGGGGGGCTATCTGTGGAATAGGATATTGCTGCAGCAACAGATTGAATATTACATAATGATGTAATTTATATTCCATTCGAAGTGCTAGCTTCCCAGACTTGGGATTCGAACAGAGCTGGGGATTTGTCTGTGATCGAGAGTAATAGAGAGGGAAGAAGTTCGTGGGGACAGTCGGCAAGAATAAGAACGAAGGTGCGTGGAGACAGTCTGTCTCACTATTCCTGCATGTGTCTGACTTGAGATGTAAAATCCTGACTAACAATTCAGTACACACTGTATGACGTGCAACCTACCATTATGGGATTATACCTCACATACATACATAATTCAAGATACAACATGTTGAGCAAAGGGTTTACTACTTCACTTACTGTGTTTCTGTCACCAGCTATCCGTATTTGCTCCCACCCACCCACTCTAAGACGCAAACAGCTACGCAGCATCGCTGTCGAGTCAAAACCATGAATCTACAAATTTGCAAATTTGCAAATTTGCAAATTTAGCAAAAAAAATTGGTCTTGACACCTTGATATTAAGATATATCTCCCCTTGCGACCCCTAGTTGTATGTTTATGTGAGCAATCCTCTTTAGCGTTTCATTTGAATCATTTTTATGGTCTGACAAAAGGTCTTAAAAATTTTAATAATTTTGTGCAACAGAATTTTGTATTTTCTCATTTCCTACCTGGGAAATCATCTCGCAAACCACTACACTAATTTCTCTACCGCTTTAAGAGGTCCAGGACTCCGACGTTGATGAGCTAAACAAACCTGTTAACAACCAAAACAAAATCATCTGAGCGATGCATTGTCACAAACCTGAAAACAGTTCAACATTAACGTGGCAAGGTAACACAGATCACTGTGAGCAGCCCGACAGGAAAACAATGTCTCCCCATGTTGTGCTGAAGATGATACATATCTTATCAGCAAAACAAGGCATATCAAAATAACACGCCTGCCTCGGAAACAAGTGTTGAACACATCAGATGGCAAAGTGGTGCGAGGGGTGGAGGTGAAGCTTGGAGAGAATAAACAGAGCTTGCAGACGCTGTAATGAGAATTTGCTCCATTTGGCAGTAGCCCGCAGCAAAGGTCTCCCATCTGTTTCCTATTGGAAGGGAGAGTCAACAGTTTGGAGGAGGAAGGATGAAAAGGGAAATGCAAGAATGAATGGACCACAGTGACATCTTGCGGCAGCAGCTGATAACGCAGTGGAGGGGGTGGATGGATGCATGCAGACTTCAGTTCATGTTTAAAAGAATCAATTGATAAACCAATTCATTAGCGATACGGAAATCATTCATTAATTTCATGTTAGCTTAGTGCGTGTTTAAAAAAAAAAAAGGGCATCTAACGCTTGGATAGGATGAGCAGGTATTTTTGGAGAGGAAGTAGAAGATAAGTAAACGGTGAGATCAACTTCCCTTGTTTCTCTTAAAAAACACGCAACAAAAGAGATTAAAAAGCATATTTAGCACTGGGCAACGTTGCTCGTCGTGGCCTCACAACCTCTCCTTTGTCTTTCGGATTTTCTCATATCTCCCAGGTACATGCTGACTCCTTGTCTTTAGGCAAAGGAAAAGACAGGAAAGCAAAGACAAAAAAAGATAAAAGAACAACGATAAAAGGTTGGATAAATAAATGAATATTTTCACACATTCTACTTGTCATTCAGAATGTTTGAGGAAATACATGTTAATGATTTTAAAATAAACTTGAATCTCCTGAAAATCCAGACCTGCCGTGTTTTTCTATTTTATCTACCTATGCCACATGAGCACTGACAATAACTTCTATTGTCTTAAGAGTCTAATATTGTAATGATCTCAGGACAGAGGATAGTCCGAGCTTTGTCCTTGTGTTCACCTTTTCAAAAGAACATGGGAGTTGGCCGACAGTGACAAAAGATTTGTTTGCATATCAAGTGACGGTCGTTTGTGCAGGAAGATTAAACACTAAGGTCAATGTTGAACCTGTAAAAGCACTCGACAAAGAATGGCATTACAGTTGTTATTAATGTGTGTGTTTAAACTGGGTACACACACTCCTGTTTAGTGTGTGTGTGTGTGTGTGTGTGTGTGTGTGTGTGTGTGTGTGTGTGTGTGTGTGTGTGTGTGTGTGTGTGTGTGTGTGTGTGTGTGTGTGTGTGTATTAAGGGAGTGTGAGAGGCTTTTAGCAAGATCAACAGGCAAAGCAGGTAAACAGGCCCAACGGTGGCCATCACTGTGGAGGATGTTATAGCTTTACAGAGCACACAAGCCCTGCCTTTGACTTTCAAACTGTGAAGGCACACTCTCAGGGGATCAGGCAGCATAAAGAATAATCTCAGCTACTGCGACACGCACAAAAATATTCATGTGTCCGACATGAATTGGCTGTAGTCACACTGTGCTTTGTTAGGCATCTAAAATCAGTTTGTATGTGATACACACAACTAATTATTGTGTACTGCCGCTACCGAAGTATAAACCACCGTCATTTAAAGAATTTTTGGAAAGTTGGAAATAATACAGAACTGCCTGACACTACACTGGATTTGATGCAACCTTTATATACAAATCATTAAATGCACAGCTTATTAAAAAATTACATTTATATTCTAATAATGTGCAACAAACGTACAATTTACAAACAAAAATCCCATTCCCTACAATTTCCTCTGATGGTGACTCAAGCATGATTTACAGTTTAATGGGGAACTCAAAGTGCGTATTAAACTTGGGGAAAGATCATCACCAGATAGTAATACTGAAAAAGTTGCATCTGAAAGGAAAAACATCTTTTATCTATGTATTGGATAAATGATAACCCTCTCCTAACAATCTGCCACAAGAATATCACAAGTTACTCACTGTTTTACCTGCCTGCTTTATTCTTAAAAAGGGACAGTTTGTGTAGATATGGACTCCATATCTACATTTTTTTCAATTCCACTGTGGCCTGAACACTTGCAAGCATTCTCATTGACTAATTATGGGCCTGCCGTCTTTAACTTGTTTTTAATCATAATTACAATTACTATTTCTTCGCTTTTATTTATTTTATTTTACATTTCACCTATATTTATCCAGGACAGTCCCATTGAGATGTTGAGTCCTGGCCAAGACTGCACAAAAAGTGAAACAGCAAAACAATTCAAATAAAAAGGGACAAGTAACAAACAGCTTTGTTAAAACAAACAGCGAATTGCATCAACCAACGAATTAGCAGGGTCTTCAGTTAGAAAACATGTACCATCACTGTTCAAATACTCCTTAATCCTGTTTTTAAAATCTTGAACGTGTGACGGGGTCTTAGGGGAAGGGGGAATGAAAGGGAACCAACAACGCCACCTGGGGACTTGCACCCCAAGAAATAGAAGTTTAACAACCGTGTTCACACCAAAAGAGTTGCGAAATATTCGCGCGTCCAGATTACATGTTAAGTCAATGCACAGCCGCGTTAGGTTGCGAAAAAGCGGATTTTTCGCCGGGCGGCGCGATACTGGCGAAATGGCGTTGCGAATATTCGCAACTCCGCTTTTTCGCTTTTTCGCTGGCGATGAAATAATTCATCGGCAGCGGAAAATTCGCCCGACGCGGAGTTGCGAAAGCCAATCAGCGTTGAGAAGCTCCGCCCGGCATCACCGCCGTTCTGCCGTCACTGAATCAAACTGCGGGTCCGCTGAAGGAGCGCTGGAAGCGGCTTCATTCAGACACTCGTCCCGGAGGAGTCGGAGCTGTGTGCGACTACGGATAATATTATGAACCCAGACACGACTACGGATAATATTATGAACCCAGACACGGGGGCGTTTGATGTTCCGACGTTTGTGGGACTTTCTCAACAAGTATAAAGCAGAACTAGTGGTTATTTCAATGGTCAATGGCGGAAATAGTAAATGTTTTCACTGACATGGAGATAAGCCCCGCCCCCTTTCCCCAGCGATGGTTGCGAAAAACGAATTAACCACTAGAGCGAGTTTTTTGCCGGGCGGCGCGATATAGGCGAAGTGGCGTTGCGAATATTCGCAACTGTTTTGGTGTGAACACGGTCAGTTTTTAGGATTCGTTAAGGACACACAGATTCATTACTGATATTGGGCCAGAGACGTGTTTTATAAAATTAACCAGAAGTTTATTACAGGAATTAAAAGAATATATATTCTACAGTAAAAGCCAAAACATGCAGAATAAAATCACAGCCAAACCATGCAAAACAGAACAGCAAAACAAACTTAGCAAAACAGATAAAATGGACGTGGCACAACAGACTAAAGCAAAACAACCAAAAGCAAAAGGCAAAACAGGTAAAATGGATGAAGCAAAACAAAACAGGTAAAATAGATGAAGCAAAACAGCAGCAGGTGAACCACAAGCCACCACAGGACCAAGAGGGAATGAGGCCATGCCAACAGGTGCCTTTTATAGTGGCACTGATTGGGGGAGGAGCCAGCCCGAAGGCTGCGTTCAAAAACCATTCTCTGGGGGGCGTTCCCCACTACAATCGCATACAAAATAATCAACTTTTAATAATAATCTTGCCAGTGATTTTTAGTAGACAACGGTGCATTTTGCTGTCATTCCTGAAACGCGCCCCATTGGTTAAACCCCAGCTCTGCTAAGTGCAACATTATTTACAGTTGCTAGACGTTTGTTTTACTATCACAAATGTGATAAAACTGTGTTGACTTTCACTCAACAAGGTAAGGTCTAAGGCAATAGATATGGACCACTGAGGTGAAACCTGAAAATTAAATGGGAGACAAGGGAACCTAGTACAGCTTCAAACCACCATTGTTTACTCTGAACACTCATGTACACACGTACACACACGGCTGTACAAACACTGTTTGTTGACTTGGGAGGAGACGCAGGAGGTAGGTGAAAAGAAGGGGGGATGTTGTTGTGGAAGAGGGCTATCTTATATTGTCAATACAATGGTGTCAGAGAGTGTAATTTAGAACAACTAAGGGTTAAATCAATATAGTTTGCCATGACACCTTTTTTTTATTATGGCGCAAAACATGGCCTTTGTTAAAAAAAAATACACAAGCGATGGCAACTGATACCGATATCAAGCAAACCAACCCTGTTAGTGGTTAGTTCCCCCAGAACTAATACGCATGTTCAATTACGTTGACTGTAAACTTATTTGCACCTTCATTACGTTTGAGTTTGACGGCCCATTACCGGCTTCACACCGGCGGCCAAGCAGTCTTCAGACCGCCGCCCCTTTTCTTTTCCTCCGCAGAATTTAGACATTCAAATATGCTTAAATTCAGCGGGAAAATAATAACACACGATTATAAACGTATTTGTAATACGTCAAACACAAACGTAAAAACAATAAAACAAAAATATGTGTATAATCAACGTATTTATAATACGTCAAACTCAAACGTAATGAAGGTGCAATTACGTTTCCAGTCAACGTAATTGAACATGCGTATTAGTTCTGGGGGAACGTAATTTTTAGGAGACAGGGTTGAACAAACTGGCTACATCTACAGATGGTCATATCTACGTACACTAAAGCCGACAATAAAAGAAAAATGCCCCGGTCTGAATGTCCCTTATCAGTTCAAAACAATAGAGTGCCTATCAACCACAGCTAACCTCGCCTTGGTGTTCACGTTAGACAACGCTAAAGCACAATACACAATGACTGAAAACTCATTCATTCCCTAGCATTCAAGTCAAAAATAGCCCTAAACAACACAAGGGGCTGCTGCATGTTGGTGTGGGCATGTTGCTACAGGTATCAGTGGGAAGAAACACAATCCAGAAATATAATACTATAACTTACAAAGGAACGTTATCACAGCAGCGGTCATTTTATCCTGTGTTGCTATGATAGCAAAGTAAACAGCAGAAATATGCCGTACACGTTACAAAGTAATCTCCCTGGAATGTGCTCTTGCATCATTGACAGATATCAGCCTTTGTGTTTGCAACCCCACTGAGCCAAAGCAATGTTCTCATTGAAGTGAATGAGCAGGCCATGGATTTTAGAAGTGATATTGTTGTTCTGCACACGGCCATACGGTATACCAAGCACGACCAGCAACTCGGCAAATCTGAATGTGACACATTCCATTCAATTCAATATATTTTGTGTAGCCCGAAATCACAAATTAGCCTCAGGATCCGGCCCGCCAGGGGGTCAAGTCCGGCCCGCGGGATAATTGTTAAAATTGCAGAAAAAAAAGATGATCTGGGGCTTGAACCACTGATCCACTGATTTAAAAATGGGCATGCTATCCATTGACCCAGAGTCTAAATTGATTAGAGCACTGACATTACTATAGATATTGCTCAACTGCAAGGGAATCTGCAGAGGAGAGCCCAGGCAGGTAAACAGTGGGCTGATGTCTGAATTTTTGGTCTTTATGTTTCTAGTTTATTGTAGAAATACCTTAAAATAGGGTTCATCATCCAAAAACCTTCACCAATGATTTAAACATAGAGAAATAGTGTCATTATGTATGCGTTAATATGCTGTGATTGTACTGGTTCGGCCCACTTGATGGGCAGCATGCGGCCCCTTCACTAAAATGAGTTTGACACCCCTGGTTTAGGCCAATTTATACTCCTCAAGGCAGATTATACCCCCATGATATCAGTAGTGTTGAGTGATATACACAAGAATTACTTAATTTTTCAACATTTTATTGGGGGTTCAGCTTTGTCAGGTAAGTTAAGTGAGAAAGCTAACTGACTTAAATCTTAAAACTCTAAAACATAGACTTGTATTACTTCAACCAGAAAAACAGAATAAATATTAGACTTCCACAAAGATCAAAGATTACTACGTCCTGAAACTTCAATTTCTAAAACTAGCAAGTCCTTGCTACAATATAAATGTTCAAAGTTAAACACTGATAACATTAAAACATCCACAAAGATCAAAGATTACTAACACACTTCTCAGTAGTGTTACACATTAAAATGAAGCTACTGTTACTGGTAGCGTTGCATTGATCCACAGAGCAATACACAAGTTGGGATATATTTCTGTGAGCTGCTTTGCATGTATGAAAGAGTTGTTGTGCTCTTTGATGGCCAGTAAGGTACATTTTCTAACTCCTGGGCCAGCTTATTTAGTTATTAAGCATGTTGGTGTATTTGGACAGCCTGACATACTTTTTTCATTCCAAGATAGCTGTTGATTAGTTGAATCAGATCTGATTAAACTGTCTAGCTCGCTACACCAATACTAATGTTGTTATTACTCAAATTTCAACTTCATGACAACGAAAATGACGCAAAAAAATAGCCTGATGACAGTTTTGACTGAATGGCAATAACGAACGTCACACCCCTTCACTGGCTAGCTAACGTTAGCTAACTATCAAGATTACCTGACATTAGATACAAGATTCAAGATATTGTTATTGTCATATGCACAAATAACAGACAGTTACTCTGTACAATGAAAAGCTTATTTTTCTGGGTCCTCCTAACACACAGAATTACAAATATGCTACAAATATACACCCTCGGGTATACTCTGGCCTGGAGGGGTATAGTATGACCTAGGCTATTTTACACCCCCAGGGTATACTCTGGGCGGGGGTTAATTTGGCCTGTTACACCGGGACCTCTCATTAGTTCAGGATAAACTCCCCCCAAAAACCCTTTTAACAGGGAGAAAAAGGAATTATGGCTCCAAAAATATGTATTTTGAGAACCTAGTTCACGAACTGAATTCTTAACTATGTAAAAAGACAGCCCACACGTTGTTTGGCAGCATGTACAGTATGTATCCGAGGCATTATGGTGAGCGTGCAATAACTGACGTAAAAATAAAAGCAATGTTCCAATAATAAGAGCTATGGTCATTCAATTAATCAGAATGTCCTCATATCCTCTGACACTCCCAGGTGGTCTGCCGTCAGTCTGAAGTGAAAACAATCTTTGATGATTGCTGTTTCCTTGTAATTCTAACCAGAATCAGAATCAAGAGGGAAGATAGCTCATTTGAGATTTTAAATGCTATCAATGCCAAGTGGAATTAGTCACCTCATGAAATCTGGAAGTTTTGAAATTTGAGAGGATGTACACAATGTGTCATTTTGAGATCAGATTGGTCTTTGGAAATTTATTCTTTATTGATACATTTGACTAAGTGTTCACACAGGTGGAAGTCAGTTTGTTTTAGCTGAAATACAGTTTGCAGGTTATTTGGAACAAAGGTTAATTTTGAGTTTCATCTGGGACTGAAATGCAGAGCTGATCCCAACCGACATTGGGCGAAGGCAGGGTACATCCTGGACAGGCCTCCAGACTATCGCATGGCTGACATAGTGAGAGATTGATTCCCGGGCTGGACGGGCCTTCTGTGTGAAGTTTGCATGTTCTCCCCATGACATGGGTTCCCCTCCAGATTCTTCGGCTTCCTCCCACAGTCCAATGGCATGCAGCTTAGGTTGCTCTGCTGTTAAATGATGAGGGGGAAAATTACATAGTTCATCGTAATTAAATATAGTTACATATATTAATGTCTGTTCCTACCACATCAATCGGCACCAAGCAGAGAGATAGATAGATAGATATGTATACAAAGGTGTATACATATACACCTTTGAAAAAGTAAACTTATCTCTTTTTTTTCTTCTTCAAATAGTCGCAATCTATAACAAAATGATATACTTATTCAACATGAAAGATATAAATCGAGAAAAAAAACTAATACTTTTTAAACTTTTCAGTGAAATGAATTAGTTGTTACTTCAGTGCCCGTTGTAACCATCTTCCACACTGCCTTTCCTTAGCTAGTGCCTCTAGTTTACGGGCCGAAAAAAGACCTTATATAGGGTGACCAGATTTGAGTTTGTGAAAAAGAGGACACTTCGTTCGGGGGGGAGAGAGAGAGAGGAGGAGGACACCTCGTCGCGGGGAGGGGGGGGGGGGGGGGGGGGGGGGGGGGGTAGCAGCAGTAGCGTGTAGCGTGCCGTGAACTTACATTTACGTTGAGATCGGTCGACCAATGACAGTTCTCTCTACAGTCAGAGCTTGCGCAAGAAGGTGGAATGTGAGGGAGATACGTCCGGGAAAATAACTATTTTCCCCGACGTAGCAAAATCCCGGACGTTTTTGGAATCCCTGCCGGACGCTTTTTTTAGGTCTCGAAAAGAGGACATGTCCGGGAAAAAGAGGACGTCTGGTCACCCTACCTTATACATCAATAATCTTCAAAAGATTCTGTATCTGCCATTACGTCCATCTGATAGAGGTTTCTGAGAATATGTGAGGTTGTGAGAAGATTACATGCAACACATTCCAGTCTGAGGCAGTGCACTCACAAATGAAAACACCAGACACCACCTTCTCAAAAGCTGACGAAAGGAAGAGATCTGTAGTTAGAATACACTGAAAAGAATACATCTGAAATGATTCAACGGTAGCATAATTAAATCTGTAATATTAATAAAACAATTAGGCTTGTATCGACATTACTCGAAAATGTCAGTTAGTCCGTCAGCTGGAACTAACCGTACAGCGACAGGTCAAGGTGATGTTTTATAGGTCTGCTCAGTAAACAGTTAAAGGAACTGAAGACACCTGTTTATCCCCTTCATATCTCTAGTGAGTGCACACAATGTAGATATGTTAAGTTGAGGTAATAAAAGTGCCAACAGCTTTTCTGTCCGTTTACCTGCAGGCGACAATCCTTCTGAAAGACTGGAGCTGCTGTGGGGTGTCCTCAGCAGCCAGTACACCTGCACCACTGAGGAGAGAGGTCTTCTCTCCCCTTCAATAAACCATGGACTCACCGACGGCTGTATATCCTGCAGTGGAAGATGGATCAGAAATGTCATAGAGCCACCCGTAACGATTATGGTGAACGTATTTATTTTTATTTGTCACTTTGTTCAGATTTTGTTCCCCATTGTAATACTTACAATAAAATCCTTATTTCTTTACCTGCCCTCCCAGTTGTATGCATACCCTGGTCCTTTACAGTGTGATTGAGTATTTTTTTACACACCAAAATGAACACTAGTCATACTTGATCTACATATAACATGATGCAAAAAAAAAAAGGCATTCATTTTTAGAAAGTAGATCCAACTGGATTTTTGGTCTAATCTGTGTGTGTGTGTGTGTGTGTGTGTGTGTGTGTGTGTGTGTGTGTGTGTGTGTGTGTGTGTGTGTGTGTGTGTGTGTGTGTGTGGTAATGCAATTCTTTTTCAGTGCAAAAGACAAAGGTCATATTCCACAGCCCCTGGAATTTAGAGACTTCACAGCCACGTTAAATAAAAACTTGACAGCAAGTTTAAAAGCTGTGTTTTGCTGCCCTCTCTGGCTTTCTGGTTAAGATGTCACTGCAGCAAGATGAAATGTTAAACCACTGGATGTCAGCAAAAACAAGATCTCTTAGGGGGGTGTTAAGTTAGTCGTTAATAACCATTTTTTATAATTATTTTTGGTGAATTATTGAGCCCTGAAAGTCTTATTTTAATGATATGTATTGTACAATTCTATACATGTGGTAAATAGTTTTTTTTTAACTATATATATATATACCTCTCTACCTCCTTCTGCTTCATGGATCGTGGTTATCTGGATCATGGACCATGCCTACTACTCATTATATGAATAATGTCTGTCATATTCATTGAATGTGCTGTAACTCTGTTACGTTGTTCATTCTGGCCACATGACATTATTGCTTCTGTCCATCCGGGGAGAGGGATCCTCCTCTGTTGCTCTCCCTCATGTTTCTTCCCCTTTTTCCCTGTGAAAGGGTTTTTACTATCTTTATTTGGGGAGTTTTTCCTGATCCGATGTGAGGTCCCGGGACAGGGATGTTATGTGTACAGACTGTAAAGCCCTCCGAGCCAAACTTGTATTTGTGATGTTGGGCTATATAAAATAAACTGAATTGAATTGAATTGAATATCACTAAGCGCAGCTGCCTGAGTTTCAGATTATTGTGACACAACTTGGTGGGAAACCCACTCCTCATCGTCAGTGTTCATATGATCGCATCCCCGTCAAGGAAACTCAAGGAAAATATACCGGTCATAACGAGGATTGGGGTATGATGTCACTGTATCCCAATTTAATTCTTAACTATGTAACACTGTAGCTAATAACTATGTAGTTATTAGCTATGTAGGTACTATGTAACTGATATTCAAAGGTTCAACTGAGATCTTTTTATCAGCTTTTTGTTGGCTGAGAAGAAAAAAACGAAAGTGAAAAGAGCAGCACAAGAAAGGAAAAAGTTGTACATTTACATTCCTCTTTTTGCACCAAAAAAAGAAGCAAGATGAGGAAAGGTTCAGGGGGCATTTTCCCAACACCTCAACATCTGAAAGTCCAAACAATAAAGCGTAAAAATAAAATGTCTATCTACTGTTTTCATCTTATTATCGTATTCGTCTGACCCAACAAGACCACGACTCATCCTTCCTGAAACAAGGCGGGGTCTCTGAGTCATCGTTCTGGGACAGACTCTTCCGGGCAGCTGGAACCTGGACGGCCGGCTAAGAATAATTTGGGGAAGAGATGATCTTAACTTGGGCAGAATACTTTAAATTTACACCCTCTAACATTTTGTCCCCATTTCAAACCCAAAACTTGAGGCCATCTTTGGCGGCCATCTTTGTTTGGGGCATTTCAGTGCCAAATGTGAAGAAATTGTAACTGTTTTGGACAAACTGGGTTTGCAGACTTTTAGTGGGGAAATAAATAAATGGTGCAGAGGTGGTTTGAGATATTTATCTAGAAGTTTTGACACGTTTTTTGTCCAACTTTAAAACCATCGGAATCCACCAAAACGGTCAGATTTCAAGCTTCTGTTCGCCACAATAAGAAAACACAAGTATGTATGCCCTTTGCTTTGCCTATTTTTAAGTATAAATATATGTTTTTGCCATATGAATATCCCTTTGACTGTGATTTGTTGGCTCACTTACAAAGCAAGCAGCAAAATGAAAGTGTTCACTTTAAATCTAGCTAACAGACAATTAAGCAAAAAAGCTGCAGTTACGTTAAATTACATCATTAACCAGAAAATTTATGGAGCTCAATGTATCTCAAATATCTAACCTCGAAGAAAAGTGATAATCCTCACTGACAACATTTCATGCCGGATGTCTGGATTCAAAAAAGAGAAATAAAAAAAGAAAGAACACAAACAGAGAAAAGAAAGAAAATAATTCGATTATGTTCAGCCCCCGCACGGCCAGCAAGGTAGAGCTCCTCCTTGTGGCACTGGCACCACAGTGGCAAGCGTGTGACAGGCATCAGCCAGGTGTCAGGACAGCGGCAAGTAAACGTCACTCGTCGAGAAGATGAAAAGCTGAGTGGGTGGAGCCACATTTCCTGGGAAATGTTGTTACAACAGGTCAGCTGCCGTAAATCAGTTTGATGATCATAGTATGGAGGAGCTGCGTTTTTGTTTTTCTTGTGTCAATACCTAAGTGTACAAATTGATAGATAGATATATAATGTGTGTCTTTTTGTAGACTTAATACTTACACTATGCAATACTGCTGTACTATACTGAATATTGTTTTACTACTACTACATTTCATTTCATAATATATTACACTTATATACCATAATATGTATAATGTACCAGCCTTTTTTTAAATTTTATTTTACCAGATCATACTGTCATACTGTTATACCACCATTATGAGACTTTAGTTTGAGGAGACGGCACTAAGCTAAACACTGGAATAATATTTCCACCAGGTAAACCTGAACATGCACACCTCTCTTGAGTGTGACAGCAAATATAACCGCACAACTATATAGATTCTAATTAACTGGAGGATACACTTTTCTTCTACATGTGAATATAAACAGGACCATTGAAATCGGATGGGAAATGTAACTCAGCAACAGTGCAAAAAAAGTTGGACATGCCCGGAAAACCTCCAGTGGGAGGCGTCCAGGACGCGTCAGAGACTTGCCACCAGTAATCAGAGTAAGTAAGTATATCAGATACTAAGTCATTATTTTGAGAAAGTTTCTCATTATAATGACTTGCAGGATCTTTATTTTTTTCTCCCACAGGGACACAAATTGCCTTCCTTGTGGCAATTGACAGAGGAGGATGTGTAGAGATTGCCCTCTGAGGGAAATTTGTGATTTTGGGGGACCAAAATCAATTTTATTTAATTATTTACAGCCTCAAATCTATAACCTGATTGCATGCACGTGCAGCGGTTTGCTGCTAGTTCACCCACAATCTAAAACCTTGCTGAGTGTGAGAGGATTCACACGTGGAACCCGCATTGTTTGCATTAAAACTGTTGGAGAGACCTTGGATTAGGGCGCACTAAAGCAAACAAAGCCTCAGAACACACAAGTGTTTGTACTTGCACCCTTGTGAGGACCCTACATCAACAAAACATCAACCTCTCAGCTCAACATGAAATATGAATAAATCGAAGCTTAACCCCCTAAAATAAAGTCTAAACCGTCAAACATCCATTTGAAGATGTGCGGACCGGACGAAGTGTTCCTTGTTTCCCGGAAAAATTTAAATAAATTAAGAACTTAGACGTTGATCTCTGCATAAAATATCCTCTTTAGTTCAATGATGACTTTTTAAACCACGAAGACGATTTATTCCCATAAAATCTGTAAAAAATAAAAGTGTGGAACAAGACTTTCTAACAAGATTTAAGTTGTGACAAATGACAAAGTGAAAAAGCACTGTGAAAGGGTTAAAAGTTGTGAGACAGACGGAGGAGTTTGGAGACAATGACGTAGAGCATTCTCTGCTTGATCGGGTCTCAGCGGTCACAACGTATCGCTTCCCTGATTCGTCACGCCCCGATCACATGAAGGTAGCAACAGTTCGTCCTCGTCGTAGCTCCGGTCCCTCTTCTCGCCATCGCTCGTTCTTCTTTCGCAGTATTTAACTAAACTAACTAAACCAACTGCAGTGTGAAGAAAAATCTGCTTCCTGTTTACAGTGTCACGTGGACGCCCATCTCTGCGTTTTCTTCCAAAGAGCGTGCACTAAATGTCCTCAAGCCACTTTACTGGAACTGCAAGAAGTGTAGTTAAGTAGCTAGCTAGTTAGCCGTAAAACCGCCAAAACAGTAGCGTTAGTACTGCCCAATAGGTGCAACGTTAGCTCAACGTCACCGCAACGTAGCGCTCACGTCGTCTCGGTCAGAAACGTTTCATTTGTTGTTCTTCTGTACTTCTTTCTTTCTCTCTTCCTAACCTATGATTTCTTCATTACCTAACTTGACTTTAAAGTAACAATAAATGTAAAGAAATGTATCCACTGGCCATCGTCACAGTAATGACACGAGCGCAGGTGCGTAATCAGGGGAGTCTGACATAGTTGCCGCAAAGCATTTGGGGCCCCAGTAAATGTAGTTTTCTGTTGAATTCAAGTGAAACATTCTCTTATTTTTTTCTTTCCTTTAGGGCTGTGTCACAAGTTAGTGAGTGTGCACGTTGAGTTAGAGATTAACATTTTTGTCAAATAAAAGTTTAAATAATACAAACTAATGGCCATAACATAATAGTGTCTTTATATTATCCAAGACATTCCAGTGTTTCTGTGTTTAATGACAATATAAACAACAACCGTGAAATGGGAATTTACAGTAACAACATCTACGCAATACCGTTTACGGTGCAATTAATTGATTCATTAATTGATTCATTTACTTTTAGTGCACAATGCACAATGATGTGTGTCCTATTAAATCCCAACTGATGGCTTTATGTCCTACAAGCAGATAACCCACCTTGTTATTGAAGTCAACTTGCAGTTATTTCCACTGGTGTGACAAAATCTACGTACCAAAATGCTTACCAGGTAACACTCATACAAACCAAGTTTTTCTTGTTTTATTATCACGTAATGCACATTTAGCTTGCCACACCACAATCTATACTTGCTTGTTTTTCCTCCTTTTTTCAAAACTGGTTCATCAACAAGTCTTGTGTGTGTGTACAGGCCAACACAACCCACCACACACTGTGTGTCCACGTCATACTTGTGTCACATGGAAAGAAAATTCCCCTGAAAGTAAAAGTCTCAAACATCAAATACAACGATTTGTAATCTCTAACTTTCACTCAGCAGTACACAAAAAGGTGACTGGTTTAATACAATGTACTAAAGCAAACACAAAGCCTGCGGCGGATAAGAGGAACCCTGTTTAAGTAGCCATTAGCGAGTGTTTGAGTTAAAGAAGCCATTTAGGAAGGCGCTGTCATGTGGTATTTGCTCCGACACTGCTTAAAGGTCGGCTAGTTAAACAGGCGGGGCAGGAAGGGTCAATATTTTCACAGGCAAGCTTGGAAGCAAGAGTTGAGATTGGCCGATGGCTGTTTTCCACAATCTTACCACTTCCAACTGGTGCTCAAACTGGTTGTACCACAAGACAGGATGAACATCCTGAGGTCAACAGAACACAAGAAATGTCCGACTAATATTTGGCAATTTCATTTTAAGATTTTAGCCCCCCCCCCCATGAAATTGGCAACCTTCAAAAAAGGTGAGCAGGTAGCTAGGTATGACTTAATGTGCAGTGGCTTCTAAATAGAATTGGCGAAAAAAAGGCTCATATTTGATCAACCATGTTTCTCTAACCTAATTGCCTTCCAGTCAATTTGCCAAGTGCACATTGCCCATTACCGCGCACACTTTTCAGCTTCATTTGCTGTGAAGTGAAATTTCAATCTTCGGGAGACATTAATGACAGCTCATCATCCAGGCAGAAAAGCAGTTCAGCAAATCAGTGACCTCATCATCCTGGTTGTCCAGGCTTTCGCTGTGAAATCATACCAACGACGCAGCGGGGCATCCTGGGAAGCACGGCGCTGTCCATTAATGGACGACTGTCAAACTCTGTGTGTTCTCGGGTCATTTCAGGTCTGGAAAGTAACTTGTAGAATGATACAACTTTTGATGATAAATATCACATCAGCTTCAACCTCGAGACGATCCAAGCTCAAAGCTAAGGTATTTAAGGTATAAGGCTAAAAGCACTAATTTATTGTTTAGAAATATGTGTGTATCTACTTCCCCCTGCTGTTCACACTATAAACTACAACCTTTTCTGTCCCCTCAGCATGACCAAAATGTGGATTTGACAAAGCTAATAAATGTACTGCATACATACTGTACTGTTCCTTTCGGCAAGCAAATTATTACGAAAAGCTGCAAAAAAAGCCAAACAAATCAACTGTGGAATGTGACGTTTCTGCTTAAAGACCCATTGATAGTGAGGTATATTACTTATTTCTATTAGAAAGGTCAGACATAAAACATTGTCACATTATAAATTAGGATAGCACAGTAGACTGGCATAAATGTTCCTTTGTGAAACTATGACAAGAACAAAGAAACACAGAAATACTATTAGAGGAGAAAAAGATGAACGCATTGGCTCTGCTCTGTAGTTATTGTTCCGAATCCGTGCGTTGTATGGGATGGAGGACGACACACCTCTCCCAGAAGTTGAAGTTATCCCGATAGGTCAGCCAAAATGTTCCCAACACCGACATCCGCAGAGCATATGAAACATGTTGGTGGATTTCCCACAACCAGAGCGCTCCCCAGCCAACAGGTAGTATTTGCGCTTACCTGGATGGGTTTGGCAGAAGTCAGAGGAAATGTGTTTGACCTATAGAGTTCGCTCTTTTTACAAATTACTGACAGGAAGTCCCCTTGCAATTCAGATTGATTAAACAGGATACATTTCCAGCATAACATGGATGAATTTTATTTATTCATGCTATTCAATATCCTCAGAATTGGGACCCTTAAAGTAAAGCAGATACTAAACAAAACATTGATTTGCCTTGTTTTCCTCTGCTCTGATCAAACCGGTGGAGTACCTTCCAATACTAATGATTAGCATACAGCTACTTCAACATTAAGAGTACCTGTAACAAACTGCCATAGCTTGGGAAAAGAAATTATGGATGTCTTTTGGATACGTTGAAGGACGTGAAGCTGGAGACTTTAAACACAGTCCGTCTTCATGAATTGAAAAATCATGATGGTGTTTGAATACATTTATTGCCAGCAAAAAGGGAAGTGTGTTACACATCTCAGGAGGAGCCATTTCAATAAACAGAAGTAAAACACTTCATAATATATTTACAGTTAGTCTGAGATAGATTTTTAGCAAAAACGTACAAAACAGCTCTATATTTACACATCAGCACACTAATTCTAAAACAACTGCGTTCAGTGCTGTATTTTTTGTAATCAGCCATATGCTTAGTGGAACATCCAATAAAGGAGTATCCCGTGGGGAAAGAAAGGCAAACAAAGATGCTATGGATAAAAAAATAAGAATGTTCTATTGTTCAAAAGGTCAAATATTCTAGTCTTTGGGTAGCAGTGAAAAGATTAAGTAAGAAAGCATTACATTTGATAGGAAATTCATATTGGGCTACTTAATATGTCCATGTCTTTAAGAAGTTAACATTCTAGCATTAAAAAAAAAACGTAAACAAAAAACACATTAATCAAGCAAACACATACTAAATTAATCAACGATGATCAAATTAGAACAGCACCCTAATAATTTGTCATAATAGAAAAATGGCCATACTCTGAAAAAAGAAAAAGATGCATAGTTTCTCATGGCGGTCCCTTCAATGTCCCGATAGTCAGACAAAATATTGCGTGTTTTCAAGAAGAAAAAAGTTCCTTCATTTCTCCAGCAATTTAAGGTTTCCTGCGTCTGGAAGAGAGAAAGAAAAAAATACAAACCTCAATAAACCTGATTTTAAAGCCAAGGCAACAAAATATAAATATTTACACAAACGCACATATATAATGTCACCTATTTGTATATTAAAAGCAAAAGACACACGCACGCTGAAACCTTATAAAACATGGTGCACAATGCATATATGAATTAAACATACATTAATGTGCTTACTTTTGATACCCAAAGCCTGAACTCGTGCTTGCCACTGGAGCCTAACGGGAGGGGAAAAAGTTGAAATAGGTTGATACATGAAAAAGGGATATGCATACAAATCAAAACCATCCTTTTTGTATAAAAAGTACGTATTTTAGATTGAACAATAACTGGCTTAAGACCCTAAACATTGATACCCGAGGACGTGTAAATTATTATGAAGTAAATGTTAACACACTAAATGATCAGAAAGCACTTGTAGGTTAAAAGTAATTTAATTTTCTTTCTGTCATGTCTTGTTTGATGTTTTTTTAAATTAATTCAGCACTTACCCGGTTTTCTATATCCTCCATTTGAGCTTCTCTTTCTCCAGACCCTGAGCCTCTCTTGCGACTGAAACAAAAAACAAATAAACTTGAACTTCCTTTTTCTAATTATTCACAATAGATGCAATCATATTTTGTTGACATATTTTATGATAAAGGCTTGATAAATTAGTGTCTCTAAAACCTCTGAAGTTGTTAACATGAACTTAATGACATTTTACCTGCTCAGTTTGAGCATTGATTTAACAAAATACCTACATTATATATTTCAGTTACAGATGTTGGTGTCAACCCAACAGTTTGTGGGAGGAACCACTTGTTTTTAACGCGCATAAAAACCTGATTTTTTTTTTACTCTTCTCAATTTTGATCCTTTCACAACTTCCTCTTCCCAAAACACTTAAGATCAAATGTGTAAATTGTGAAAGTTCTTGTTGCAAGTTTAAAAAAAAAAAAAAAAAAAAGTATGTAGCACCTAAATACAGTGTACATTTTAACATTATGTTTTAAGATATGATTGGACCCGAAATGACATGATGCTGCCAAATATATTAAAACTAGACAAGTTACCAACAGTATTAATGGCTGTTTCACGTTACAATTACTGTACCTTGATGCCATTGGGCACTCTTGTTTAAGTGTCTCAATGTCAGTGAACTGCACAGCCTGTCCTCCGCCTCTCGTCTTAAAAACATTGCCCTGAGGAAGTTGAAAAAATTAAATTAGAAATAAAACTCACAAAATGCACAGAGGGGAATAGAGGAAAAAACACAATCACACACAAAAAAAAAGAAAGAAAAAAAAAAAGAGTTGGCCGTTGCCCAGTAAAATACAAAACAAGGCCGTCAATGTGAAATCAAACAGAACGTGATTAAGTCAAAATCATGCAAGATATGAAATAGACAGAAGTCTCAAATTAAGCAATAGTGATTTTTACCTTGATCAATTGGGTCTCGATCTCCCCGTCTGAGGCAAGCTCTTGATGTCTAAGCACATACTTTTGGCATTTGGACAGAGCTTTCTCATTCGGGGTCGACACCTTGATTGCATTGGGTAAGATTGGCTGCATGACAGTGTCTAGGTCCAAATTAGAAGATGGATTGTGGTCTACCCATTTCTCCCCACCCGCAGAGTGTGAGCGCCTGTGCATTGGATGAACTGGAGCGGCCGTCTGGTGATCCCAGCGTGAGAGAAACAAACCAGGAAGTTATTCACATGTGACACCAGCAGGGACAATTTCAAGTTTGTTGGGGTTTAGTAGTGACGGTGGATTATTAGAGGGTGTTAGCTTGTGTTGAAAATACATGTACCACTGGAAGTCCAAGCGGGACAAAGCATGTCCCACTACGGAGGTTTTAATATTAATCTCTGGGGCCACAAGTATTTCCATGGTATTGTAGCAACATGTAGACTCAAATCTCACCCCCAAACAATAATCTGGCCTTCCAGCAACACATATTTTCAGAAAGTAACTAATAGCCCAGTAGAGTGAATAAGAATCAACATGCAAAGCAGCGCACAAAGTAGTGAGGAAATGGGTTGAGCGGTTAGGACGACATGCAAACACAAGTACAGATTTACAGGTTGACAATGTTGGTTTAAAAATGTTTCAGTGAAGTCTAAGACCAAAGATCCAAAATGAATCTGTTTTGGTCTCGACATACTGAGCAGGTGAATAAGGAACTTTACTATTATTTTGGAAGGAAGATTTTATTTCTACATAGTTGTAGTTAGTCAGCCAGATAATCAGACTGAATGGCAGTTTCGTTCCACTTCATTATTTGAGTCGCTGAAGAAAATATTGGCAGCAACTCAAAAGTCTGGAACCAGGCTTGGTAAAACAAAAAAAGGCCTGACTCAGACTTTGACCAAAAGAACAAACAGCTACACGTGTGCATTTTTTTTTTTTAAGTATCTCCGTATGAAACTGCAGGTTTTAAATTTGTCTGTTTTGCCCACATAACATTTCCAACTGTGGGCCATTAAGTCAAGTAAAGGTTGTAGCTCATTTGTAGACGTGGGAATCCAAAACCCCAAAATGTCTTTCAATCCCATGAAGACATAAAAGTGAGCACGCGATGGAAACTAAAAAAAAGGGACAGATTGTTTTATTTTAGCAATTGTTAAAAGTGGGACTCTCACGATGTTTGTGTAAGCCGAGCACACTGAAAAGCATCAACCCAAACTCCAACACTGAGTGCAATGAGGTTTGAAGTATTTTTCTCCCTACCAATTCTGATCTAATTTCTTTGAATATCTAATAAATATGCAACTTTTTGCATGGGTCTTTAAAAATTAAAAAAAAAAAAAAATGCAATCCTGCTACGCGACAGCGCATGTGTGTTTATTTTTAGTGCCAATAGTCCATTTGTCCTTTTAAGTGTGGCCACTGAACGCATTGGAACGAATGTGATGATACAGTACAAGGAAAGCACATTCCAGAGAGCAGTTAGCCACAAGCAACAGAAAGCAGCACAAACATGATACAACTACTGCTACTACGGAGGCTTTAGATGCAGGTCGGGATGATTTACTAGCATGACATTAGTGGGCCTTATAGTCTGGAGAAGAGAAACACCAGCCGACACTGATGCGGCACTTCTACTTGATGCATTTCTAAACAAGCAGACATCTGAGACCAATACGGGAGCAGTTCTACACTAAAGGCTTGAACTACAGGCTTGCAGAGGAAAAGCAAACGCATCTTTGAGGACACCTAGGCTTTATACACACTAACCCTTGTGCCTGCCTCTAGGTTTAGCCCATAGACGAGAGTCGTAGCAGGGGCCTCGGTCTCTGTGGCCCAGCGCTGGCCTCTCCTGCGACCCACGCTGCTGGTGCCGAGGCATGGGGCGGGAGTCCGGCTCCTGTACTGGGGAGTCCCAGAGTGCCTAGCTTGGCGGCTTGAGTCTACAGGGTGCCTGTGCTCCCAATCGGAGATGCAGGAGGCTACCGAGGGATAGGCTGAGGAGGAGGAGGATGAGGAGGTGTCGGGGTAAGCGTCCTGAACTGCCCTAACATTGGCTCGATTTTGGTGGGAGGGAGTTTGGCTGAAGTCCTGAAAAGTGATGGAGGAACGGGGCCAAGCATTGTGAATGTTAGGGGCTCCGGATGAACACAAATACAACAACAGGGTGATTCAGCAAAGAGGATGCCGTGTACAGGAAGCATAGAAATATTTTACAATCATCACAATAATAATTAGTGACATGCAAAATTTCCAGATACAGATTCACAAGAGAATGTTGAAGTGCACATCGATGGAAGAGGCAGTGCAGCAGAGGAAATAACTCACGTGAAGCGGTGATGGCGAGGCAGACCTCTTCTGGCCCATGTTGTGATCTCTCTCCCTTGAAGGCCTCTCTGGTTTCTCTGGACGCTCGGTGGGAAACCCACCGATGGCACCGCTGCTGCTGCTCTCTGTCACTATGGCCTTGAGCTGCTTCAACTTTTCATCCTTCACCCACAGCTTGTTCTGCATCTCCAGCTGCTTGGCGTTCACACGCCTCTCCTAATTGGAAAACACCAGCAGGGAAACAGTCTCATCATCTAATCCTTTAGGACTAGATTATCAGTGAGGTATTGTGGCTCACATTTGTTTTTAAATGAACGGTAGGTTTGCTTTTTATTTCATTTTATACCAGCCACAAAGTTCTTGCACCGCAGATAGTAAACACATTTTACCTGATTAAGCATTGTGATTTTTTTGTTCTCTCAAAGTGGACTAAAATCTGTTACAGATCCAAGTTTTATTGTATTAAAAAAAAAAGAAAAGAAATACTACTTGTATATGATATATCAGTGCTCGGTAAAAAATTTAAACAAATCATTGTGTCTTTATTCTAGAGACAATGAAGGCTCTCTAAATATTGCTGTTATAGTAGAAAAATAAATATTTTATAATTTGCTTCTTCACAGTTGAGCATTTGTAAAATAAATATTATTTGTTATCGCATCTGTATTGGCCACAACAAATATAGAATAATTGTTTATCATTATCTGTCCTTGCAATGTTTTGGTGCTGCTTCTTCTTACTTGTTTGAGCAGTGCTTGCGTGTCAAACTAGGCTACTAAAGTATGAAGTAGACAAACATGCAGCTCCACGGATGTAAATGATTGGCAAGTATGTGCAATCCCTCAATGTACAAACCACCCCAAAAAAAAAAAAAAAAAAAATAGTGGGGGTACCGTTAATAATTCTACTTACACACTCCTTCTCCCACTTGAGTTTGGAGTCCGTCACCATGCCCTGCATGCGCTGCTCCATGCGCCTCCGGTCCGTCTGCTCTCTCTGGAGCCGCTGCTCCCGCGTCTCCAGCTCCTGCCGAAGTGAACGCTTGTCCTGCTCGTACATGTCCGTTGTCTTCTGCAGGATATCGACCTGAGGAGAAAGAAGAAAAAAAAGATGTCGAAACAATAAATACAAGCTTCTCTTAAAAAGAGTGAATTCCCATATCCTTGTTTTTATAAGCATGTTTAAAATGCTGAAAACCAAATGTTGAAAAAAAGTAGTAAGAGAGTTTTCTAAGTCAGGGAGACACCTTGTATTCCAGCGTTTTGGATTTTTTCTCTAATCGTTCGAGCTCCGTCCTCTGGCTGATGATGACTTTGTCTTTCTCGCTCAGTTTGCAACGTTGATCATGGAGGAACGTCTCCTTTGCATTGATCTGACCGTCGAACTGCTGAAACATGGACTTCAGTGTATTTGCTGTGGGAGAAAACAAATTAATGTAAGCTGTTGATTTGATCAGTGACCCAAAAAAAAAAGAAGTCCTATTCTAATTCAGTGACTAACTAAGAGCAGGGAGTCATCCATCGCGGATATCGCCACAGTTTGAATAAATGCAGCCTTCTAAAAATGACTGATGTATCATTGCTGAACTCCAAAATGAATTAACACCAACAAAGTTGGTACTCTAAAAACCAGACAGATTATTTGTTGCTTAGAAAATGGACCAATACCGGTTTTGTCGTACTGCTGCGTCATCATCTGACGGACACGATGCCTCCTTTCCAGGATCTCAATCAGGCGAGGCAACGACTGATCATCAGATGGGTCCACCAGCTCGAAATGAGGCAGGGCTGGAAGGCTTTCCATGAGCTGATTCAAGAAGGATGGGTCATCTACTGTGAGAAAAGAACACAACATGGAAAAGTTTGTGTTTGTGGTTATGTTAAATTTATGAAATGCACTTTTAAGAATGTGATACGAGCACAAAGAGCAAGCAGTACAGATTTGAGGGTGATTTACCGGCATTACTTTGACCTCCTCGGTCATCCAGGCGACGTGACAGCTCATCTTTGAAGGCGCGGTTTCTGCCTCTGCGTCCTGCAGCAAGGCCACAGATTGGCCGGTCAATCGGCCGGGCGACCTCCACCTCTTGGGTCATCTCCGCGAAACGCATTACCAGCTGCAGCACATGCAACAGAACGCCATTAGAAATGACAAATATCGTGGTAACGATTTTGCCACAGCATTGTAGGGTTGACTATTGTGCATTCACAGACAATATTTTTGAGAAATAATCGTCACTGATGTGGAAACAAAGACTAAGTCAAGGCAAATAATAGAACAGCTACAACAGTCTGATAAGTTTAGAAATTTACTTCACTTTACTGTCATGCAGCCTTTAAAACCAGGGAAACACAACGCTTATGCCATATTACAATATCCAAAATCTAAGATATAAAATAAATACATTACTTATCCACTATTGATTATATATCTAACCATTTTATAAAATGTCCATTGCGGTTTGATGGCAAACCAGCCAACAGATCAGCGATGCAAAGGATAAGATAATTTTTCTCCTAGTAAAAATATTGACAACAGAGACTTAACATTCAAACTATTCTGCAACACAAAAACAATGTCTTACCATAGTTTCATCATAATCATCCGCCTTTGGGTTGACACACACAATCATCCTGACTTTTCCTTCTCCGTCAAAGTAGTTTTTAAACAGATGTGTAACTTTAGAGTCCCTGTATGGCACCATCTGGAAGAAGACAAAGGCTCTGTGAAACGGCACAGACTGGAAAATTACCAACGATAACAAGCAAGATTATAAATATTGCTGTTCATAGAAATACAATGATAAAATAGATGATAAAATACCAACCTTATTAGTTCCACACATCTGGTTTTCACGCAGGACTTCCATACATGTGCGCAGCGTCATCAAGGACTGGTTAATGTTACCTGTAAATGACACATAACCAGAGACGTGTTGTGTCTGAACAAACATTAAAACACACTGAAAGTCTGTAGATACTGTACCAGAGGTTTTTTTTCGTGCAAGACATGAACTTTTCAATTCAGTTTATTTTGTATAGCCCCAAATCACAAATTTGCCTCGGAGGGCTTTACAATCTGTACACATACGACATCCCTGTCCCGGGACCTCACATCGGATTAGGAAAAACTCCCCTGACCCTGAACTGACCTGCTTCACGCAGACGGCTTCCCTCGGCTCTGGTTCTGCTGGTGCGCTCGCTGCCAGCCAGGTCCACCAGGCACAGCTGACTCACGTTCACCTGGTTTTTGTCCTGCAATTCAATAACACGCGATGTTAGCGTCAACAAACATCGGCTGGAATCCTTTGCGACACTTAATGAGTCTTATTTGATCCGCTTTATGTCAGATAAAAACAAACAAACAAGTCACTGGCTATCTTTGAATAAACAAACATATATTTATTTTTTAAGTAAGCTGCATGTCACCTGTAGAATGTGGTCCCCATCAGCATCGAGTGGTGCCTGAGCCAACTTTACTGTGAAAACGCTGTGTGAGCGACTGGATTCACGGTTAAGTTCAGTGTTGGCTATCCTCCTTTTTTTTTGTCCTGGAGAAACAGCAGAGCATTATTAATACATTGTGTTAAAGACAACAAAAAGAGGAGCAATAAAAAGTCAAATAATTACTTTATATAAAGTCAACAGATGTATTGTTTGTTTGTTGTTTCAATGATTCCTGCTAGTTTGATTGGTAAACGGACTATGTATGCATTCTCTCAAAACTTCCCTGCAACATTGTAACAAAGAAATGTCATGGCTGCCTCCTTATATTCAATACAGAGGTTTTCGTAAAACATTTAAATAAATCACCCAACAAAAAAATATTCCAATTGTTTATATGATGAGAAGATACAAAACATAAGTTAAAAAGCTTACAGTGCCAAACTTTGTAATTTAAATGGGTGCATGTTAAGAGAACACATAATAACATGAAATATAATACAAAGCCACTACAAGAGTGCAATTATTACCACTCACCCTTCCAAAAGACTTCAAAGGCCTCCTCTGTCGATTTGACCTCAACTTCTGTGCAGCCAGCCACATACATGTTATGATTCTGATCTTCACGGAGAATCTTGGATTGAGGAGGTCTGAAACAAGTTGATGACAAGAATAAACATAATGCAACACACTGAAGTGTCGCTTTAGTAAGACAAGCAGCAAAAGCTAAAATGACAAATACTTGATGTTAGTGTTCACGTTTAAATACAATACAATCTAGGGACACACATCCAGGGATACAGACGCATGCACACAAGTTTGAGCCATTCAGAGAAGTTATGAGTCTCCACACGAACAGCAAACAGCAGGGAGCCACCAAAATGACAAAAAAAAGCTAGAAAGCTACACGTATGCTATTTACAGGGCTTTGGATTAAATGGGATGGAAAAACACTGAGGACCTAAAAATGGCAGCAGCTACAGCCAATTTACGGCGACAAATAAACTGTCTAATGTACGTTCACTGGACACATACACAAACTCATTGTTCCGTACAGGCGTGCCGCCACCGAGCCACCTAACAAAAACATGATTTTTAAAAGTGCATCTTGTAAACAGGAAAAATAAAAGTGTCTCAATAAACATATTCAGCACATACAGTCAGAGTGGTTGTCATGCAGAACTACTAGTTCAACATTTACAGATCACACTTATTAAATGGGTGCATTTGTTTCCCCTATATTCATTTACTGCAGAGCCAGGATACAAAAATGCATTGTACAGATAATCCTTGAAAATTACATTGTGTTTTTTTAAAAGCACGCAGGTTTGAAATGCTGTCTCTTACTTTGGTCTGATAGGGTCAAATGGTGCATCTTCGAGGAGATCATAGATATAGTTGTTGTAGATCTCAATGTAGGACACAAAAACGCTGTAACAGCAGTCTTCATCCACATTCTCAAATTTGCACGCCTCCTCTGAGCTGATCATATCCGCAAACTCTGGGTCAGCCTTCTGCCTGAGAAGACAAACCAAAAAAAAAAAGAGAAAGAAAAGCAACATCATTAAAACCGCAGTGAACATGTACTTTACATTCAGTTCCCTCAAACTACACAAGTAGGTGTCACACCATAAATAGCACAGAAAGGAAAAGGAAGACGTGAAATAAAGTTACTCATAGTTACCTGGAGGATGGCGTTTTGGGCACAGACGGCTGACTGTCTCGCTTCTGTCTCTCTAGGAGAGCGTCAACTTGACCCTGGATCTCCATCCCATTTTTTTCATCTGGTTTAAACACCTGATGAAGATTTTTTATTTAAACACATGACCATTACCACCCTTCCCCCCAAAAGGTAGTCCTTTTTTTTAAGACCAAACACGCAAAATTCTTACAAATCGTTTGGCCTGAAAGGGGCCGATGGTGTTGAAGAGTATGTCTAGAGAGCGGGGGAGGAGTCCACCTTCCCCAGGTGAACCGGTCATGGTGAAGGTCTTCCCACTTCCAGTAACGCCATACGTAAACAGCAGACCTATGAACATGTAATATCACAATTACACGACCACGTTTCACACAGGATTAGGGCTGATGTTGATCATGTTGTGAGCTGTGGTCTGGTCTGTGAGTGGTGGCAGTGTCAATAAGGAATGGACAATTATTTTAGAGGATACGGTATTTTTTTACTATAGAGGATTTAAAAAAAGCAATGGATGAGATTCTGCACAGTGCACATATTAAATTACATTTCATGCCTTTAAAAAATAAAAACAAACTTTAATTCACTCACCATTTTTACAACGAATAAGGTCCTCTATCAGAGGCTTGGCAACATCCTCAAACAGCTCAATTTGATTGGTATTAATACCAAATACTTTTTTAAATGAGTACTGTGTCTAGAGGATAAAAAGAAACAAAATGTAAGACATTATGTAATAGACCAGTTAGCAAACAAAAACAAGTATAGGTGGTCAATTTGCTTTACATTGTCAAGCGAAGAGGGCAGCAGCACACTTCTTTACCTCTTTGAATTCCCCATTGCGGTTGGCTTTAATGCCATCGGGAGCATGGAGCTGAATAGTGGAGCTGCTGATCATCTCAACACAACATTCCTCATCTTCTGCTCCAAGTGGACGTATACGACAGTATACCTAAAATGATGAATGAGTAGATGAGGTCTACAGGGATGAAGCCACAACTAGAATAACTACATTCAGATAAACCTAATATGAACTCATCACCCGATGTTGCCAGTCACAAATTCAGTGAAAGTAGATAAACACAGATGTCTCATGACTTTTACGTTTATTTTTTTAAAGTAACAAAGTAAGCAGTGTTCACTTACTCCAACAGGATCTTTCTCTATGTTGGATGCCTTTTTCTGGCCAGGCCTCCGAGGAGTCTTTGCTTTGCTGTGAGTGATACATAATTACAGAATCAATGTCAAACACACAAAAAAAATGCATGCTACATTAAATTAATTAGACACATCACTTCCTGAATAATCCTGATCATTAACATGAGTAATTTACACTCTGTGGACACCTGAACATTACGTAGCTCACACTCTAGAGACAATTCTTCCTCAACTTTCACAGCAAACTCGGATAAATATTAGTGCATTGTCATGTAACGACCCGGAAAAGACTTTCCACAAAGTTGGAAAAACCGTTTTAACATAAGGATTCCCCTAAATAGGAACTGAGGCCAGCCAATAAAAAAAAAAAATATATATATATATAGACAAAAAATATGGGGACACATTTTGGTTAATGTAAATATATATTTTAAAAATATATAATTAACCGTAACCTCTTATCGTTTAACGTCACACTAGCTAACGTAAATCAGCCCAGGTGTCGCGTGCTAACGACGATTCACAGGTGACGATCAAGAAAAAAACGAACGTAAAACGATATTCGCCACTTTAACATTAAAATAACCAAAGCTGGAGAACGTTTTGTCCTTTTCACAGACAGGTAAAACACTTTAGTGCTAGATGAGCTGTAATGTTAGTTGTAAAGTGATAATTAGGTTCAGTAGCTAGGTTAGCTAGGTTCACTAGAGAGCGAGCTGTGCGAACTTTACGAAGCTTTTCTTCTGAACAACCGCTAAAATGTTATCATTAATACGCACCTGGGCCATATAACGAACACAATGCATATCTGTAGATCGTTAGCCGTTTTTTCGTGTTAAATACATAATAAAAAGGTGGTAATACTCACGCTGGTCTCTGCATTGTTTGTGTTGTTAAGCTCCTCTCCGCTGAACACAGAGCGCCTCTTCTCGATTTGAAAAATTCTCTTCCGCGTGGTTAATATTTCAACCAATCACGGAGCAGACGCGGCAGGCAGAACCGGAAGTCCCGCCTCCAGCACCTATCCCAGTCTTTGCTCGATTACAACTAACTGAACTGACTCATGCTGTGAAACAAAGAAACTACAGTTCATTTGAACATAACATAATTCAAGGTCCTCTAAGTATTACAAACCGCTACTTGTAATGCTAGGAAAATGCAGCAAATCCTACATAGAAAAAAAACACTTTAGTCACTTTACTAATGATAAAAATAAGAACAAAGGATGACCGGAAAATTGAAAACAAAATGAGCACATTGATTTACATTACTTCTCTGTAAATCTTAATTTCCACTATTTCTTATATATTAATGTATAAACAGTTCCCAGCATTATCCTGTATCAAAGTAAATGGCACCATAACCTGCTTCTTTTTCATTTACATGTATATATTACTGTATGTATGTTTATGATAGTTTCATTTAATAAATGAATTGATACAATTGCAGACAAGACAACATGGATTTTCCTTGACCTTTATTCTTTAAAAAACTGTTTTAACAAACACAGGCAGGTTTGGTTATTTTTTTCATTTAAAATAAATAACATTGTACATAAATACTTTCAGTTTTGCATCAAAGGCACATTGTGGCAGTGGACAGAGAGAGCAATCATATGAGGTAATAACCCACTCAGAGAAAAACATTTTCTCTGTATTGGGCTACACTGACTTTGTTGACTTCCTAATTTGAGGCAGCTCAAAGTCAAGAGAAAAACATGTTCTTCCCTTGTCTTAACTGTCTCTTTGTCTCTGCATGTGTTTCAGTAAGTGAGTGATGTGCATGACAGTACAAACCAATAGGCTGTGTACAAACACAAGCACTATAAATATGAAAAGGCACCGTGTCTAAATGCATCACTATAATTAGAAATTGACAGTGAAAGTAACATTTAGAATTGGACATAGTGATTGTTACCTGCAGCTGACAGTCTCTTCATACCGTGGAAATCAGAGAATGGAGCAAAAACATTGTTGTATAAAGATAGTGAGCACTTCCTCACAGTAGCAAACATGCTACTTTTGTAGCTCTATGTAACAGTTTCCTGAGAAACATTTAGATTAATCACATATTATAGTAACACACATTTTGTTTAATTTGCATTGTACATTTGTGCAACTTCCGCCCTTATTTTCAGTTTACCCACACATTTAACGGCAGTCATCAGAGTGATGTCTTATGGCTGAATACCACCTTGAGTTTAGCGTAGACTGCAAAATGACATGACATCAGCTCCTCATAGCTCAAGTGTGTTCTTTAAAATGTTTTTATATCACCCATAATGCACTTTTTCCCCACGTCTGTATGTCTTGTGTCCAGCTGGGATCCTGTAATTTAAGAAGCGGGAGGTTTAGGAGCAGAGGCAGGCCCTGGTTGAGGCTTTCTTTGCACCGTTATCATGTTTCTTCTCTTGACAGACGGGAGCAGAGAGGAGAGGTAGACTGTAGAGGGTGATGATCGTCAAATTCACCACCACACAGAGCAGCGCTGCACCCACTGAGTTGGCGAAGGTGATGGGCACGGAGTGGGCAAGGAGCCAGGGGCCCCGTGTCACCATGTCCTGTTTGACGGCCTTCATCTGGAAGTGGGTGCCGAGGATGCCGCACACGTGAAAGAGTTGATGGCTGTGACCTGCAGGGGGAGCAGTCGAGTCGCGTTTGAGTTCAGGCGGCACAGTGAACAGTTCCAACGGATTTCAACACACTGACAAGTGATTTCAACAGGAGATGTGGAGGTGGTTAAGCATTAGCAGTATTTCACAATGATTAACACAAATGAGAAAGCATTTCATGTGTTAATGTGAATGCAGTGTTGGAGAGGTCTAAGAAATGTGAAATACTGTTTAAAACACTGCATTCAAAAGCTATACAAGACAATATTGTCGGAGCATCATGAATGTATCATTATGGCAAACCTTCACTCCATTTTCTTTAATCGTTTCATACCTTTATAGGACAAGTTGCTATCAGAGGTAGATATACCGTACATTTATAATTTGATCCTGCTTTAACTACTGTTTGGGCCGTGAAAAAACTGTAAACTGGCAAAGCATCACGAATAAGTTAATAATGCATTTCATTTTTAATTTAGTTAATATAACTTATTAAAAACAACACGCAAATATGAAGCAACATTTGTCTACTTTTAGCTCTGGTTTGGTCTTCACCTACTCTGAGGGGGAAATATCTGTCTCTGAAGCTGCTCCACTATGATCACCAGCTAATTGGTAACTTTGTCTGCATTTGGGTGCTGATCAGGTGGTGTGCAGTGGGTTTTTAGAGTTGTTCTTGCTTAAAACCGCCGCCTGCTGTGACGGTAAACAACGCAGATGAGACTGGTGAGAATGAATCTAAACAGTAAAGCTAAACCTCATTTGCTCAAAGATGCCGAAACGCTTCGCAGAATCACGTGATGATTCTCTCTCGGCTGTGGTTGGCTCTCCGGGCAAACAAACCAATGTGTAACATCCTAATGAGAATCAACAGCTACTCAGTCTCAGAGATCAGTCTTACCTATGTAGTCGAAGCTGCCAGGTGCCAGCCGCTCAGGTAAATGTGTGGCGAACAGAAAGCCTGTGAGGAGAGCCAAGATGATGTGGTAGTAGTGCAGCATGTTGGTACCATTGTCTGAGCAGCCCTCTCCTACACACATAAACACCTGTAAGTAGAACACAGAACAGAGTCAACAGATTACAACGCTATCTCCATTACGACCACTTTTATCACCGTCAAATTGTTTTAATGAGGCATACACTTATGTATTAAGTATCTCTTAGTGGAGCATACAACTGTGGTTCTCGTCTCAATGGGGAATGTGTCAAATGTTCCTCTTTCACATCATATATCATATCTTACATACACTTACAATGTGCATTACAAAAAAAGCTGAACTACTGCTTATTATTACTTTAAATCATATCACATCAAAAATAACCCCTGTCATGGATATTACTTTTTTCTCGTTACTGTTTCGCAGAAAAGTAATTAAAGTAAAAGATTTTGATTTAAAAAATGATGTCCAATATATTGAATGTTATCTGTGAGACTTAGGAGACATCCTTTCAGATGTGTGTTTTGTGATGACATTATTTTTTTGAACATCATTCGGTACATGTAAAATCCATATTGATTAAAAAGTAATCTAATTTATTAATATTTTGCATTAAATGCTAGACTATTATTGGGCTCACCCTGACAATATTACTTCAGGTGGTAATAACAAATGTCTGACCTCTTCATACCAGTGTGTATAGCAAAGTCAAATAGTGATTAAGTATGCCATAAAAAAAACATAACCCCACTTTGCTGTCAAAGTGGAAAATTAATCGTTTTCCAGCCTTCTCTTTTTTTCTCGTGTGCATTTATATCATGTATGGGATCTTTTGTTCCATTTCTTCCACTGAGCACTTCATTTGCTTCCTTAGCAATCCTTGAATATAGATCAGGAGGTGTTTTTGTTGCCTTAGTTTATGTGGTAGTGAACATCAGCAAGTGGCTTAATTCTCTGGTAAATGAGTTTAACTAGGACAGGTAGCCAGGGAGTTGTAGGAGTTGGGGATAAACTGAGGAAAGTGTTAGAGTAACTGTAGACCTGTGTGTGTGTGTGTGTGTGTGTGTGTGTGTGTGTGTGTGTGTGTGTGTGTGTGTGTGTGTGTGTGTGTGTGTGTGTGTGTGTGTGTGTGTGTAGGGCACAGATGTGGTCCTACCCTGTAGAACAGAGGAATGTGGTCGAACATGTAGGGGTAGGCAAAGGCAATAACGCGGAGATATTTGCTGAACTTTGGACTCTGGTGCTCAGGAAATCTGAAATAAAAGACACAACGTGTACAGTAGCTGCAAATGTCAGGATGAGTAGATCGATTTGTTAAAAAAAAAAACTCCATGCACTCAAAAAAAGTAAATCAAATAACTTGAAATACAAAAGTTATATAATAAATACACTTGTATGTTAAATGTTAATGTAAATGTACATTTGTTCTGTGCTGCACTGGTATACTTTACAGAATTATGTTATCTAAGAGTTATTATGCTCATACTGTTTCACACCTGAACACTTTAAACACTTAAATGTCAGTGAGTCAGGTTGTTACAGAACACATTTTGCCAGCTCCTCTAACCGGTCCAGCTGAAGCTACAATTACACAAAATCACTGTTTGGGCTGGTCCCCATAGTCACCCATTGTGTTCAACAGAGACTTGCTCAATTCTCGAAAAGTCAACAATGTCTGTGGGATGAAGTCGGTCTGACGACATGTCAACAGTCACACATTTCTACAGGATGAAATATGTTGCTGCCATCGTCTGAGGCACGATAAACACAGTTCATGATAGAATAGTGAAGCGATGGGAGGATTTTTTTTTTTACCTCTTTACGATGTCGTGATTATAATGCAGAAAGGGTAAGCCGAGCCTTAGCAGCGGGGAGAGATGAGTGAAAGAACAATAAATTAGCTAGACCGAGCCAACAACAGGGAAGCTTTCTTTGTACTGATAAATGTCCTACAGACGTAACATTTCTCATTGTATTTCACATTTGATGAAAGCAACTGCATTATTTGCCTACCACAGTATTTGAGAGTAGTCACATTAAAATGTTGCCATGGACCTAATGGTGTGAAGCAACTGAGTACATCTACTCAAGTACTGTCTGTACTTAAGGACACTGTTGATGTTCCTGTACTTCACTTGAGTATTTTCATTTTCTGCAACTTTATACTTCTACAACAATTAAGAGGAAATGGTGTACTCAAGTTAAGACTCTATTGATCCCTTTTAAATGAGGGACTTTTACTTGTAAGAGAGTATTTAAACCTTCTGCTCTGAAGCAGGACTACACTTTCGAGCTATACGTCAAAAGTCAAAGTCAAAGCAACAGTGAATAAAGACACTGGAGATGAGAGAACACTGTGTGCACACCATGCATGTTAATGTACTACTAAATGTTAATTTGCTGAGGTGTAACATTTAGCATATGAACATGTAGTATCTAGTATTCAGCATATTAGCCTGTCGTTATGCTAACACACTGAGTGTAGACATTTCACTAACTACGTAACTGTTGCAAGTAAAACACCTTTCCGGGGATCTTATCTTTTAGAAACGAATGCTGAGTTCTGTGACTTAAAACTGTATGCTCGCTAGCACGCTAACAGGTTACTCTTTTCTAAAAGACAACATTAGTATTTATTGTTCTCGGTGCAGAATGCATGTTCTCAGCATACCTGGAGTAGCAGGCCATGCCGGTGCAGATGACAGTGTTTAGCACAGCGATGGGGACGTAGCACTGGTGGAAGAGGCTGTTCAGCCACTTGTCCGGGAAAACATAAGCTGAATAAACGATTGCTGTGCCTGCAGCAGGAGACATTAAACAAAGCACAATTGTACATTTTTAGCAGTGTTTGTTTCGTATCAGGAAAAGTAAGTGAACACTCCAGTTAGATACTTTGTCCACCCTCCATTTACAAAATCTACAGGAGGAAGACGCTTGTTTAAACCAAACATTAAAGCCAAACAAAGAAGTATGGCTTGATTAAACATCCTTACTGGTAATAATAATCTGCAGTCTGTTTGAGTAGCTCTGTTGCTGTCTTTTTATTTGTTATCTTAGTCATAACTTTGTTACATCTATGTTTACACACACAAAGACAGCATTTGATCTGATTAAATTGGATTTTACTTTATGGTCAGATTTCTCTCAAATTTAAAAAGACATACACAGTTTCACTAAACACAACATTTGAAGGCACTCCATGCATGTATTTGACCTGCCACATCTGGTTGAGTTACTGCCACTAATTTGTTAACCTCTTAACCCGACAGCGGGCAGGTGGGTAATCTGCCTGCTGACGAGTTAGTGTTTAGGGTTCAAGGTTAAATTAACAATGTTTTGAATGATGGTTAAAGGTTTTATGATCATCAAACTGCTTCAATATGTTTCCCATTTTACATATACAACTTTATTAAAAGAAAATTGTTGATCATCATTTAACCCTGCACCCTGAATCTCATCGTCATTGTGGTCAGGTGGGTTTTCAAGAGTTCAAGTTTGTCAGTAAAGTAAGTGCTTAGTGCATAAAGCACAGCCACTCGTGGACCTATTGCCAGAGGAGCACACACACTTACCCAGGCTGTAGAAACTGAGGGCCGCGTAGTCGAAGAAGAAGCAGATGTGGCGTGCCCGCGCCGACATGCTGCTGAATGTGTGAGCACAGCTCGACGCCAGCGGGTAAATGCAGCAGGTGAGCAGGAAGACCACCAGAGGCCAGATGAAGGAGTCGTGCCATGCTGTCTGCACCAACACCACCGCCACTACCTCCCATAGGAAGTACCTGCAGGAGAAACAGGTCACATTAACTTGATTGTATTGGATGCAGCAGTACTGCTTTCTTTGTGTATGTCTTTAGTAGCACTTGTGTCATTTAAAATCAATTAGTTTTGGAGCCAGATCATCATATTAAACGTCAAGCAATTGGTCCCATGCATAATACAAAAAAATGGGAGCAAATGAGTGTCAAAATATACAGAGGATGTTGAATGAATATAAATAAGTGTAGAAACAAAATAAAATCAGATTCCCTATGTGAATTATACGGCCTTCACAGTCCCACCTATGAGAGATGTTGGAGCTTTATGATGTTTTTTGTTTGAGTTTGTCCCCCAACTGTAGATTCATGGAGCTAAGTGGAGATATAGCCTCGACTCAACTTCAATGAAGTGAAGACATGATAAGATCCTTACTAGGGGTGGATAGAGAAGCAAAACACTGTTGGTATGGTCCTATTGTTACTTTATACGTCTGATAGCATGACCGAATTAACAAGTGAAAGTAATCAGTGACAATAGAAGGGATTTAATCAGTGAAAACGCTGCCTCAGTACTGAGTTCATGTTCAAGCAGCTAAAAAAATAAATCACTTTCTATCTTCAATTTAGGCCGTTGAATGATTATGCTCCTTCATACATGATGATTATTTGTCACACTATAGTAGTATCAATAGTAGTAGTTGCAGGAATATTTGCACATATATGAGCTAATAACATTTAGTGTGATATTTGTACATCATAACTTCAGCATGTAACTTCCCATTAAACCTTGTTATTTCTAAAATTATGTTTGTTTAATGATCACGCTAACACAATAAAACAAGCAAACAAAATATAAGCAGGTTATTATATTCTATTTGTTTTAGCCAACCAAAACAAACTGGAACATGCAAGCAGCTCCGTGCAGTGGAAGTAAACCCTGAATCATTGCACCATGAGGGACTCAAAAATGAAAACTATAAAACAACAGAAATGTATCAACTTCCTGTGTGATGGCCAATTACCTTCTGTAGCGGGCCTGAACCCAATGCCAATATCGTAACGGATAGTACTCTTTACATCATTACACATGTATCTTATACACACGCACATGCACACGCGTAAACCGAGGCAGACGTCTGAAACGATCACGGCATATCAAAGACACACACTCCTCCCTGTACCTGCCTCAACGTAGTCAGAACAAAGTATTACTCAGTTAAACCCTTCATTTGTTAGTAACTCTCAGTTACATAACAGTTCCACACAGAAAGCTCAGTCTTGTCAGGAGGCTATAGTTTGCCTCGCGAGTTCGATTCCACGCCTCTCATTAACAAATCATCATTATTTGTGCTTTTCCCCGTCACTGAGCAGTTAACTAATTAAGGCAACTCATAAGCCTCGAGCACAGATCTGCTCATTAGCGGCTTGCCTCTTGGTCTCCTGCAAGCCCCAAGACACAGACTCCCATGTGGCCTCAGCATACACACACACACACACACACACACACACACACACACACACACACACACACACACACAGTCTCCCTGGACTACGCAGTCAAAGCAACTGGCATCTCAGCAGGGAGGAAGTGCACCGTGTCTCCTGGGGGGCCGTCACCTTTGTAGTAGCTTTAAAGCACGAGAGCTAGAGTCACATAAACACGCATCTACCACACGTCTACACAATTAAATAATTGCATCAGTAAAGTCTTTGGATCTAACCTTCGTGCTGTCGGGCAGTGTTTGTCAAACAGAGAGGAGACACTAAACTAAAAAATGTTGCTTTAAGCTCCAGAATAAACGTACAGTGTATAGTGGGCCGAAACGGAAATTATCCTCATTCTTTAGCTTCCTGTCTGTCTTTGGCTTTCTTCCTCTTCAGCTGTTTCTTCTCTCTGTCTGCTCCTACAGGTGTTGCATCTTAAGCCTCTCAATATACTGTAAAATAAAATGTGAGAAAACCCAAAGAAATTTGGCATTGAAGTCTTCTTGAGTTCACTCAATTTTAGGACTAGCTACTTGTGTCAGTTATTAATTACATCACTTGGTTACTCATTTATTTAGACCTCTTGAAATTTTGAAGTTTATCCAAGTGTTTAGTTATATTGTCACCAGCTGATATCCAGTTTGTAAAGCAGTGATTCCCCTGTGCACAGCGACTAATCTAAGCACTGCAGCATCGGGTGTACTTCTAACCGCCATTCAAACGTGGATCAGTGGGTCAGGGTTTGCAATGTGAGGATTAAATGTGTTACAAAGATGATGAAGAAGTGGATCCTTAACCACCACCATCAGAGAGAAGACCCCGCGACTCATCTGAGACAAGTGTAGAGCTGTCCTCGACATTCTTAGTCGACGAACACTCACAAGATTTTGTCGTCAAATCAATCAGTTCATTTCATCGACGGAGTTCTCCAAAAAGAACCATGCAAAGCATCACTTTAAATGTTGTGTTTACCAGAAGTGTGCTCATAAATATATTGGGAGTGAGTCTTTCAGCATGAAAACGCATTGAAAAAGGACTAAATGACGAAATATATCTTAAACAGTTTTTCTACTGTTAATTACTGCAAACCAAGTCTACCTACGGGTACTAATAAAGTAACCAAACCAAAACCAAACCAAAACTACTGAGACCAAAACGGCCAATTAGTTGCAGAACTACACACATGTATAAACAGACAAATCCAATTGTCCTCTCCACTCAAAGGTTGAGTAAACGCGTGAGCTGATTCACATATAAATACATAGAGTATAAATGCAGCTGCACTATGAGAGTCCTGTTGGACCGGCTGCCTGCTGCACATGCAGTAAAAGGCCTCTAATTGGGAGGCCCTGCCTCCTCAATGGGACCCACATGGTTGCTGGGAGGTAAGTCTTCAAAACAAACCTGTTTGTATGTGCTATCCTTCTCATATACAGTAGCTTGAGTCATTCCAGTTCTGCGAGTGCTTTGACACATACGCCAACTGTCCACACTATCCTCGACGGGTTCACTGCTATGTAAAGTCCACTGCTCTCCTGACACCTTGATGAGTACATTTATGGTACTAAATATTCACTGGATCGTATTCCATGACAGATACTATGAATGCCAAGCAGACAGATACTGTAACTCTGGATATGAGCAGTAAAAATGAATGGTAGCCTTTAGTCGGTAATGTGCCAGAACTGATCTAATAAATCATCTGTCTTCACTTTATAGTAGCTAAAGACTTCGGAAAATGTCCGTCTGTGAAACCACAGATTGAAATTCTGTCTTACTGTCTGACCTACAAAACTCAACAAGCTGTGCAGGATTCCTTTTAACACAAAGAAGAACAACCAACGCCTCGTGACTGGTATGAAAACAAAAAAATGTACAGCTTTGCTGAAGAAGGAATTTTGAGAATTACAGAAGACGTGATAAGTGAACTCACTAACTCCGCCACTGGCCTGCAAAACAGTTGGAAACAAAAACACAAAGAAAATTCCCTCAGGTGTGTCACATGTTGCCAGCCTACAAGACACATGACAGGTGGCAAACCTGTTTATGGCTCTTAAAATTGC
Source organism: Myoxocephalus aenaeus (assembly GCA_038501785.1). NCBI lineage: Eukaryota > Metazoa > Chordata > Actinopteri > Perciformes > Cottidae > Myoxocephalus > Myoxocephalus aenaeus. The sequence goes on along the minus strand of JBAMJR010000151.1, from coordinate 1,224,584 downwards.
GACGCATCGCAGCAATGAAACAGCATTGTCGTTGGGACACATTTAGAGTGTTTACCAGGTGGGCAAAAAGTGGGTCCAGATGTTGAGCGTTTCATTGGTCAGCTGGAAGAGGCTCAGGATGCAGTCGGTGGCGGAGCTGCGGGGGTGTCGGTAGCCGGAGTGGATGCTGTCCTCGTGGAAAATCTTGAGAGAGAAACCTGTGAGTTAGTCCTCAGCCAGTTTGTGAAACCTGTAATTCTCGTACTCTGGAGGCCGAAGAAGTCACTCAGCAAAATACACGAGGAGAGACGAGGAAATCTCAGTGGACCGAGTGTTGCATGTTTGAGGGGGGTTCCCCCGAGGAGTCCCACATTTCAATGGTTACAGTTTCTTAGAAAGAAAAAAATAGGTTTTTGTTGGTCAAGATTATGTTTTTTCTTTTTTTTTCTTGGGGTTTTAAACCCAAATGGTGAGCAACCACTGATTTAAGCGACCTTCTTCACAGAATACTGGCAGTTTTTGTCCAAAGCAACTTTAAACTCAAATATTTTTGCAGCCCTCTCAAACAAACAAACACACACTTATGGTTTTCATTCTCTGCACTCACAATCATGTATATTTCATGAGGTGAAATATGAAAGGTGTTGACAAGTCAAAGTGTGACAAAATGAATACACGTTTCTTACACTTTTGACTTCAAGTTCTCTTTTAAGTTCTTTTAAGAAAGGTGAGATTTTAATGTTTATTTAGTATCAATTTTCAATTATATCATTATAAAGCAGGTCTAGGTGCTATATAAATACTGCAAAATTATAAATTTGAATTCCTCAGTCTGCGGGGAAATGCATAGTATCCAGAACCCATCTTTAAATGAACCGTCAGGATTTCAGTACGGTTGTGACGCCTTCTATTCTTGCTACACAACATATCCACCATTTCACAGTTTTAAAAGGTAAAACATATCCCAGTTTATTTCCTGTTGCAGTGCATGTGAATGACCTCAGCTGACAGGAAGTAAACATGGACCAAAGCTGTTGCCTAGCATGCAATTCTGTTGAAAAGCGCTAAAAAAAAGAGTTTCAGACAGAGGATCAATCCAGGTACTTTCAGAAAAACGTATGAGGTTATGAGTGTTTTTATTTATCATTAAAGCATTTAAACATATTCTAGTAGACACCCCAAATCAAAGCGTGGGCCTGCAAATGAGCGTTATATGTCTCCTTTAATTTACCCACTCAACAACTCCTAATTGAGTCCAGCTCAGTCTGAAATGTCCAGTTAAGGAACAGTGAAGATGAACTTACTTTGGGCACTTGATGGATGGTGAAGACTTGTGGTAATTTGATGAGGCTGAGCATGACGGCTGCAAGGTGCTGCTGCTGTCAGGTAGGAGAGCTGAACTGAGGCTGCCCGTCGGGGTGTGCCTCATTCTTTATAAGGTTTGTGTTGCCATGCTGCTCTCAAGGTTTCTCCCCTTCATCTCCTCCCTCTTCAAACCCAGCGAGAATATCCAGTGTACCTGTGCAACTCCTCCTCCTCCTTTTCGTCCTCCTCCTGCTGCTGTCTGTCTCTCTGGAGGTGGAGGAGGGTATGTGTACACACACACACACACGCACACGCACACGCACACACACACACACACACCATCTTAACATTCATATGAAGAGTCTGCTGTTTCCAAAACAAAGCTCTTCTTTTTGGAATTGCATAATTCTCTCACAAAGAGAAGACAGTCTACCAAGTACAACAGGTTTCAGGTCAGAAAAAAATTATAAAAAACGTTCCATTAATATCAATGTAAAGGTCTGCAACAGAAGCTGATTTGATCAAATAAACAAACAGGCAGCTCAACTTAACAAACGCTATCAGCCGGTCCCCGATAAGGTCCGACATCGTGAATGAGGGGTGTGAATCGGTCTGGCAGAAAAGTCCTGAGAGTTCCTTTCATGCCACTTTCTTGCTCCTTTCCTGGTGTAGCTGACATGTCACCATCTGCCCACAAAGGCCCGACACACCAGGCAGCCGTCACACCCAGCAGCCGAGCCCAGCCAGAGCTCCCCGGGCCTGTTATCTTGTTTAAGCTCTGAAACAATGAAAGCAAACAGGTCTCACTGCCACCGCAGAAATAGGAAGTCAGAAAGCAGGAGATGGTGTGGTCTGTTTGACAGTTTGCTCAGGCTGTAAAGAAGAAGGAAAAGTGTGATATATTTTTACTTTGGTGACATCACTGCATACGAAAGCTCTTTCGTTTTGAGCTCAAACATTTAACAGAAAGTCATGCTTGCTTAAGTTTAAACACATATAATAAGTTAATGCTTCATCTCAAAGGCTTGATGGGAAATCCAAATTGTTCTCAAATGCCTAATCCTGAAGCTACAAGTCCAAATTATTCAAGTATGTGTGTGTATACACATTGTACCTGCCAATCACAATAGATCAGTGTAATGAAACATAACATGGAGTGCTGAGCACCTTGGGATCTCATTCAGCTTTCTCTCCCCCAGAGGAACGGAGCACCACGGGTTCAGAGCGAAAAGACAACAAACAAACAGACGAGTCAGTTTGGGTTGGCTCGGAGTCAGTTCGTTAATATGTGAGTCATTAAGACTTTAAGAGGCAACAAACATGAAGGTGTAAATACAGTCAAGTGCGAAGGGTTTTGCCCTGAGAGGCAAGAGGAAGGTCAAAGTGACAACAACATGTTGATTGTTGCAGATTAGCACACCTGGTGATTTTGATATCAGTATTAAACGTGTTTCACGATCCCTCTAGACTAATTCTCAAGCCCGGCACACTTGTGATCCCACGTGACCACGCCCATCCAGCAGTACTGACGGGTGGGGTCAGACGGGGTCAGGAATGTGCTCCCACAAGCTGCAGGGTGCAGGTTTGCGCTGCGAGGGCAGGGCAGCACACAGGAGGGCTCGTGTGCATCGTAAACAATACAGACTTATAAAAACACACCTTACATGGTTTGTAGTGGAGGGGGGGCAGTGAAATGTGGGCACAATGACAAAAAAATTCCCCAGCTTTGATGTGCAACTCAGTTCCCGTCGTTGGTACCAAGGAGCCGCACAAAAGATTGTGTGTGATGATACGTGAGCTGTTACATCACAGATTTCAGTGTGTACTGACAACGTTGAACCGCTAGAGGGAAACAGAAATTAGATCAGGTAGAGTTTAAAAACCATGAAAACCAACCATTCATGAACCTCATGTTTGACCCATGCAAATAATAAATATATAATAATGCTCTATGCTTTAAGTTTGAATTGAGGTGAACTACTTATCATAATAAAGAAATGAACTAAAGCTGTGGAATATATATATATATATATATATTTTTTTTTTCATGTGATTATTACAATAAAGAAAACATATACTAATATTATACTTAATTTCTGCCAATAGAGCTCCTTAAATGCGTCACACTGTTCATTTAATGGAAACACCTGAATTAATGAGAAACATAAGACACAGTTGCTTTTCCTATTATCTGTATTAATGAAGTTCAATCAGACAGATTATAAACAGGACCTGCAGACACCTGTACTGTCCCATCTCACCACAAGGTGTCAGTACTTTCAAACAGAAACTGTGTAGTGATGCATAATGAAAAGGAAAGGTTGTATTTTTTTTATTTCAGCCTGAATTGAAGGTCTTCTTTAAAGAAGCTCAGTGTCCTCACACTCTCTCCTCATATATTATAGTTTGCCTTTGTATTCTTTTGATATGAATTAATTTATCTTTTAGTAACCTTGGGCTAAAGCTAAGTGTTTCGGAGACATCATAGGGAATTAAAGTGCATCACTGCAGAGACGGAAAGGTCTTGGCTTCTCTTATCGATTGTTAATGAGAAAGCGTAAGAAGTTCACTTCAGGTCGCAGTCTGAGGCTGAGCGGAGCCTCCTGTAGTCCTGCATGTTTGTGTAACATCAGCACAACGATGGAGCGTCGCACATTAAGCATTCATAGAGTTGCTGCTGATGCAAACTTTGTTTTTGTGAACTTCAGATGGCTGGAAGGTCGTCCAAAGGCTTACAGCACAGATATTGTATTTGATTAAGCACAACAAATGTAAAGATTTAATTTACATATATGCAGTGGTGGAAAGTAACACTTCATAGTTCTTACAACACACTCTGTTTATTTTAGCTATTACTTTTAAATACAAAACATCATATGAATTTGAAGTTGAATGCACTGTTATAGATTAGACTACCTGGCAGCATAAAAAGTAGTTACAGTGGCTCCTAAAACATTAAAACCTGAACTCTGACGATAACAATAATCCAATAATGATATAAATAGTGGAAGTATGTATATCTTCTTATTTAGATAAAAGTAGTAATACCACATATATCAACACTATTGCAATGCTAACACAATTGGTTTTGGTTTAGGAAAAGAACAACGACTCACGTGACGATTGATTCACGAGGGTCACGTGACACAATGTTAAAATTTAATCCAAATTGCATACTTTTTGTTATATACTTTTACTAAATACTGCAGCTGTCCTTAAAAAGTACATACTGTTGTATGCAGTGTGCATTCAATTGGCACATACTACTTTAAACCTTTGACCCTCTCGCTCACATCTCCACTGAGGATTGTGGGTCAGAATAGGCAGAATTTAATGCTGGCTTCAGTGGGACATCCTTTGTGAATCTTTTTTTTTTTTTTTTTACATACATATTGGGGCGTACTACATTTTCTAAATATCATGGTAATATGAGTATTGGAACGCAGTGGACATGAACAGTGGTCGCCTGGATGAAAGTCCTGCGTGTTGATATGAAGACACTCAAGTAAAGCAGAAGTACCTCTACTTTGTTCATAAGTACTGTAGTTGAGTAAATGTTCAGAGTTGCATCCCATCAATAAATATATGAGATCATAAATAAGAAAAAAACAATAAATGCACACAATAAGATGTCAAGTGCAAGCATACTAATGCCCAACCATCTTGTTCTTGCCCTGAGTTACCACGTTAAACACAAATTTTCTTCACACATTTTCCCCATTTTTCTAACAACCGTAATGAGTTATGAAGTGCTGCGTTAGAGTCGAGATCTGTGGTGGCTACAGATGTGCGATAGACTTCACTGAACCGGGGCGGCCGCGCTGCAGCTGCTCAGAGTGCCGGTGCCTCCCTGGTGTTTTGGTTGATGAGGTGTCGTTTGTGTCTCCAAATGAGGAGCGTCGCGTGTGCGTGTGCGTGTGTGTGTGGCAGACGCCCCCCTGATACATTATTAATAGTTGTTAGACTCCAGGCCCTTTTTTCCCCCCTTCCCTGTTGAATTTCAGACTTTCAAAGCAGCTTCTCCCTCGCTCAATCCAGAAATCCCCCCCACTGAAGATGCTCTCTCTCGCTCTCCTCAACATCTCTGTATTATTTTTCCTATTTACTCTGCCTCCTACTGCTGCTCCCTCTCCTTATTGTTCTCTCCCAGCACCGTCGTCATGTCTGAGTCTGGCTGCTGACTGCACCGTTGAAGACTTTTATTCTCTCTCCCATTTAAACCAAAGGATGCCAGCTGCTCATGAATGAGCAAAATACAGCAATTACCAGGTTTGGAAACGGAGGCCGGGAAATCATTTTCCTTTAGTGTAATGACAGTTTCTCTATCACTGGGGTTCATTTGGAAGAGAGACTGAGCTGAATGTGATAACACTGTCTGCTCGATAGCGCAAATGAATGCAGATAAAGAAGTGACGTTTGAAGGCAGAGCTGATTTAGAAAAGCAGATGTTTCGCAGCAGACTGCTCAGGTAGCTGCTAATACGGGGGCAGAGTTTTAAAGGAGTACTTCCACATTTTAGAATATGTGCTTGGTTAGTTTTCTTGCTGAGAGTTAGATGAGAAGATTGATGCCAATTCTATTATTTGTCCCTTAAATATGTAGCTGCAGCTACAAAGGTCGTAAACGAGAGGAAACAGCGAGCCTCGCTAACAAAATCCACCCACCAGCATCTCGATACCTCTCTAATTGGGACTTTCGACAAGTGAGATTTAAAAGGTGCTGGTATGTGGATTTTTAAATCTTTGGACAGAGCATAGCTAGCCGTTTCCCCTTGCGTCCATTTTTTGTGCTAAGCGAAGTGGCTGCACGTCATATTAGCTGTATGCTCATATCCGTTTGGTGCATAGCTATGAGAGTGGTATTGATCTTCACATCTCTAACTTACTGCCAAAAAGCGAAACAAAAGTGTACTTGCTGAAATAAAAACAGCACAGACCAGCGCGCAGTTTTTCCCCGCAGGGGTATTTCCCAAAATATCAAACTTCTTCCTCACGATACATTGGAAGAATAAGATCAAAAACCTACTGGGACTTAAATTGCAGGTGTATTGCTTCTGTTTTCTTTTCACTGGATGCCTCCACATCCATTTGTTCTCCTTTCCCACTTCCTCTGAGACCCCCCCAAACAACACACAAACAAATCCGATAACGCAGGGTTCAACGGAGTGTTAATTCTATCAAGTGGGTAAATTTATGGACACCGTGAAGCCTGGGGCCTCCGGACGCCGCGGCACCAAGGATTCACTGTAATGTCATCACGGCCATCTCAAAGGCGCCTGAATGGCAGCAGAAGAGGCCATGAAGAGACGGGGCTTATTGGGTTTATGTAGGGCTAATTACAGGGCTGGGAGACCGACTCGCTGTCAGGAGGGACGGTAATATCATTAGCGTCGGGGAAAGAAGAGGAATGAGCGGTGGGAGGCGAGGTGTGTGGCTGTGAGCGGGAAGTTGTGGCTGGATAGTATAAATGCCAGGAGATAATGAAAAATGCAAGCGGGTGGCAGGAGATACAGTCCTTCTCAGGTGCCGGCGCCGCTCTCCGGATCAGAATAGCCTAATTAGGATAAATTATTAATCTGGATTGTTTTTCTTCGGCGCAGTTTCAGAGCAGCCGTTCAGTATGAACAAACCATTTGTCAGAGCTGCTTAACGATGGACTTTATTGTAGGTATAACACCACCTGAGCACTCATAAGAATAAATAGCAAGGAACTAGTTAAAAATCAACCTTCTCTTGAAAAATGTTAGGTAGGCAATAAATGACTTTTCTCGAGATATATAACACTCATATACAAAATGATAAGAGATTATTAGATATAGTAATCTTATGGCTGTTTAGCTATGATGGACTATTGCATCGTCCGTTTCTTGTCTTCATTTTTTTATATAAAATTATGCAGAGATGATGAAAGGTAAACAATTTGAAATGAGGTCTCTTGCAATAAAGTATACTATATCAAATATAAATTATACATTGAAATATAAAAAATACTTTTTTCCATCAATCAATTATCTATATAACAGTGAAAAACGTCCATCTTCCCATGTCTTGTTTTTTTCTGACCAAGAGCCCTAAAATCCCAATTTTTATTTATTTATTTTTATCACAAAAAACAATGAAAAGCCGCAAATATTCACAATTGAGAAGCTGGAAACCAAAGTTTCATGCAAATAGTTTGCATATTTGGTTGAAAAATGGCTACAATTGTAGCAGATGAATCTTTTTTTGGTATTTTCATGAAACTGCAGTGTTAAATATCAAAAAGAAAGATATACGACTAGAAGTTTAAGAAAAACGCTTTTATTTTTTACACCTTTAAAAAGCACATCTTTAAAGCACAAAGATTTACTCTGTATATAAACACCTCTCTTCCTTGGACTAAAAAAAGGGTAGCATTTGCACATTGTGCTTGAATTGCAAAGTCTGTACATCCGCTCTGGGTCTCCTGTGGCGTTCACGACCCCAGTAAACATTTTATTGCATAAATCACATTTGACCTCAGTGGTCATTTGTTGGAAAGACAGCAAAAAATCAACTAAAATTAAGAAAAAGAAGCCGTGATACCTGTTGCACAGTGAACAATCATAAGACGTTTCTAAACGAAGGCGTCGCACATTGTCCTGAAAAGAAAAAACTAAAGAAAGAAATGCAACAAAGAACAAAAAGTGACTACAAACGGCAGTTGTGCTTTTGTCTATCTAGTAAAACATCTTACTCCTCCGCAAACAAATGACGAATGATGCAAAAAAACAGAAAGAAAAACTTTCAAAGAGAATTTACAGCTCGCTTCCCTTTAAAACAGCAGCGGACTAAATGCTAATCTCTAGTTGCACACATCCCCTTTACGATAAGCACGTTTTACACGTCTCTGCTATAATTCAACCTACATTTGAAAAACTAGCATTTCTCAAAAGGCAGTGTCTCTCTGTGACATCTCCAAGGAGACTTAACATCTTTAAATGCTGAATGGAAATCGCTTCACACAAAAATAGACAAATTCAAATATACTTGAATCAATGACTTTGGTATAAACAAAATAACGACAGTTATTCACACACAAACGATCCATTCCTGAATGTTTTGAACTACATATTTCTACCTGTCCTGTCACAATGGGAAAAAATGAAAGAAGTGTACACGAGGAAATGGTCAGCAAGCGTACAAAAACTGGAATTATCAAAACGTGTATTCATATCTCTTCTCTGGGATATTTTTTCTTTTTAACCTTAAAAATAGAACATCAATATAATTCCCTCAAACCACAGAATAAACCTCTAGGGAAAAGAAGAAAAAAAAATCAGACAGTTTGGGAATAAAGTGAAAATGTCATGGGGAGGAAAGAAAAGGGCATAATATTTCAAGAATGAAGTCATAATATTTCAAGAATAAAGTGGTTAAACTAGGGTCCAAGGGTACTATTTTTGTCCTTACTGTGATGACTTTATTCCCTAAATATTTAAATTTCTTTCGTGAAATCTCAGATAAGTTTCTTGCCTTACTTTGTCGTAAATCCTCACTTAGTTCAAGAAGTTGAGTTACAGATGAAGCTGCGAGATGAGGAAGATGTGCCCGAAGGATTTAATAGTGACTGTGAAACAAAAAAGCAATACTTGTTTTTCTATCCAACGCTACATCAAAAAGAATAAATGCTTCTTTGATTTAGTCTCTTCCGCTCACATTACGACAACCTTGAAAAAAAAAAGTTTTCATCTCAAAGTTTACAAAAAAATGACCAAAGAAAAATTCCCCATCAGCACCTTGAGGAGAACAAACCGACCCATAAATAATCTTTTAGGTAGATCGATGAAAGCTTCATTGATGCTGAGGGCTCCACTTTGTTTTGTTTGGGAGTGCTGACTCATCCCCGACTTGCCACTGTACCGGGTGAGCAGGCTCTCCAGCCAATTAGCCGGTTGAATCGTTAGGGTCTCGCACAGCGGTCAACAGGTCGGCTCTCAGATTAAAAACACGGAGTTCGCTCATCCGCAGTGGCCGAGGAGCAACGAGAGCCTGCCGGGACTGACGGCCTCTCGGCGCTCGTCAAGAGTTGACCTCGACCTTCAGTACTCCTGGCATTGTCTATTTAAATGTTGTAAACAGACGCGTTAGCGCAGCTGTGCATAACACCCATCACCACCTACACTTTTCCTGCAATCGTCACCTGGACGTACGAGTTTCTGGAGGAAGAGCTTTTCACGGAAGTGGCCAAAAAAAAAAAAAAAAAGAAGGTCAAAAGCCGGGCATGAAAATGTAGGTAATGGTGCTGATTTTCACGCCGAAGGGAATAATAAGGATGTAAAGAGTCCAATGTTTCACAATGATAGGTCGATGCTCACGATTAAAAAAAAGAGAAATGCAATCGTTAGTTTGAATTTTACAGCTCAAGTGTGGAGCTTAATGATAGGCCGTTATTTAGACTCATTAGGGACATTGATCCAAAATAAATAAAAAAGTGTCAGTTAGCCAAGATTTAGTAATTTACATCTGAAGTCAGACTAGTTAAAATACTAAGATCTGAAGAGGTTATTGTATATATTTGTAGTACAGTCTGCTGGAATTACTCGAGTCCACTTCCACACACCTCCATGAGGAAGTTAAATATATTTTGCCGACTGTCTCAACCCAAACTGTTTTTGTCGCTTTCACCCAAAAATGTGCTAATGAGAGGAACAGAGCGACGGTGACTCTTGAACTCAAAGTGATGCAGCGCTAACTATTTGTAGCTGTGTTCTGCAGCCCAACATAAATAATTAAGTTTGTTTGTGACCAACTGAGGGACTTTAGTGGCTTCTGGTTTCAGCTGAGAATGGCAGCACACAGTTGGATGTCTTAAAACATCACATACAAAAACTGTGTTCCAGTGGTTTCCGCATCAACGGGTCCAATTTAGGACAGATTATTAATTATCTCAGGGAATAGAACAGGAACACTCACGTTGTGGCAGCGTGCTACCTGCAGCCCTCCAGGTGACACCTGAAACACAAACTAAAGATGCAGTCATGCAGTCAACTCTGACCAGATGTGGCTACATAACCGGTCAGCTATACACAGTGGAATTATGGGTAGGAACCAAGAAGGTATTCTGGTAGCGGAGCCGCTATCACTATCTGAACACAAATATGGTGGTTTGAGGTGTTTATTCTAATTTATCTCACCTCACAGCTCAAACATGGTGCATTTAAAAATACGTCGTGATTTAAAACTTCTAACTCTTGCGGGATTATCTGATAAAAATAATTTTGCAGTGGAGGAATTGAATCCAAAATCCATATTAATAAGATATTTTCTTTTGGCAACATTCTCCTCCTCATAATATATTTATTTATTTGTATTTTCTTTTAGTTTATTGGTTTTAATAAACTTTGCCAATCTGGGATGAAGTGGTACAAAACAATTCAAGGAGTTTTATCCGTCTCTAACGTCATATATTTTTACTCTAAACACACACACACACACACGTTCTTCCTGAACGCACACACTCGCACTCTGAAACTAGGTCTGTGCATAATTACAAACACTAGCTCAAGGAAAAACAGGAGGGGAGAGCTACAGTCAGTGTTGCAGAAAATGAACCCGCAATAGAGCACACAAGAAACTTTTAGTGTTGAGAGCTGCAGCTGAATAAACTCATCCTGTAGATCGATCGATCTCTCTCTCTCTCTCTCTCTCTCTCTCTCTCTCTCTCTCTCTCTCTCTCTCTCTCTCTCTCTCTCTCTCTCTCTCTCTCTCTCTCTCTCTCTCTCTCTCTCTCTCTCTCTCTCTCTCTCTCTCTCTCTCTCTCTCTCTCTCTCTCAGACTCACACACACACACAGTGTAGGAGAACAGTATATTCAACCTTCCAGTCATCCTCTCAGCTGTTTGCTTTGTGTGGGTTACAGTTGGTTTAGTTGTGCTTGGCACGGATCCCTTTTAAGTAGTTTTTCCAGCGCTTGACCACTTCCTTAAAGACGGGAGCGTTGTCTATGGAGGCCAGCAGCTGCAGCTGGTTAATGTGCGTGGTGTGATAGTCCCAGCGTGCCAGGTTGGGCGCTGTGGCCAACATGAAGTGACGGAGGTCGTAGATGCTCCCGGACCCCGTGTCGAAGAGCGGCAGCATGGCCTTCAGCGACTCCATGCCGCGGCCGAACAGCTGCCCCGCCTCCCTGCCGAGCTTCTCTCCGGCTGTCTCTGTCAAGTCGTGGAGGCCCAGCAGGGAGTAGATGAAGCCGTTGAGGACAAAGGAGCTGGGTGTGGTGGGGTACTCTTCATACCAGTCGTATTTGTTCATGAACACGGCTTTGACCCCGTGCTGCGCTGAAGGCACCTTGTAGGGTCCGACCGCCTTGAGGGCGGCGTTGAGGTACGCCTGGTCCTTGGTGAGGAGGTAGGCCCTCACCAGGGTGGACATGGCCTGGCCCTGAGCCATGGCCGAGTACCAGCCGGGCTCCAGAGGCCGGAAGCCTTCGCCCAGCTTGCGGGTGACCATGATGGGCCAGCCACCTCGCTCGTCCTGGTTGCGCACTAGCCAGTCGCTGGCGGCGAAGAAGGCGGCCATGTGGGCAGTGGTGGAGATGGTGACGTTGTCTACGAAGCCACGCCCGTGTAGGACTAATCGCACCACCCGCCTGGGCATGATCTGAGGAGGAAATCAAACGCAAGGGTCGACACATGTATTGTTATGGCTCGATTTAGCATTAGGCATTTATTCAATATTGTTGTTTATCATCTTTAAATTATTCTATTATTTAGTGAAAAAGTTCTCACGATGAAATGCATACAAGCTAAATGTTACAAAAATCTACAATTACATTTAATCTAAATTCATACATTTTCGATGTCTAAAGCTAATGCAGCAATATTTAGCGTGGTATTAGTTCTGTTCATCCCACCAACGGAAATGCAGCTTTAAGATGGGAAATGAATTATGATTAATTAAATGCGGTTCATTATTGATTAATCTGCTGATTATTTTTATTTAATGTTTTTGTCTATCATAATTTCTTAAAACCCATGGGGACGTCTTCAAATGATTTGTTTTGTATGAAAGCCATAAACATTCAGTTGGCCATGACATAAGATGAAGAAAAGCAGCAAATCCTCAAATATGAGAAGGAAATGTTAGACTTTTTCTGCTTGTAAAATCACTTAAACGATGACTTAATTATCAACAATAACTTCCTATTGATTGCTTAATCCACTAAATGTTTCAGCTCTCGTCCAGTTGAATAGTTTTTAGAACACAGGTGTTGCATCAAAAGGTACCGCCGGTTTGACCCAAACCGACCTTTGTGGCCTTCACAGCCTTGGTGTTGGACAGGCCGACGCCCTTCCTGAGGTCGGTGAGCAGGTCTCGGGTCAGCGTGCTCCAGGCGGTTCGGGGCCCGACGCCGTACGTGATCTCGTGGTCTTTGAAGGCGATGAGCTGCGTGTTTGTCACGTAGTGGATCGTGAACGGCGGGCCCTTCTCCGTGGTTTCCAGGATCACAGACACGCTGCCGTTGGAGACGAACTTGATGTCCAAGCTGAGGATGAAGTCTTTGGAGTTCCCCAGCTGGAGGGACACACCCTCTGAGGACTCTGTGGGGTCAAATGAGAGAGAGGAGGGAGGGTGTGAACAATGTGTGTAATGAACTAAAAAGAAAAAGGATAACGTTTTTGTGGCGGTTCTTCAAATGCATTTGGTCCGCTAACCTCATTTGACAAACTTCTGACGATTACTGGATGACATTGGACTATTTTTAGCAGAATGACAGGAAGCCTTGAACAGTGAGTCTGTCTCCTTTGAAGCCCTGTTTCCGTGAAAGCTTGGCTTTTTCCTCACGTTCCCTAGATTCACTATGCAGTCACGTTCGCAAATGATCAAATGATCTTCTGTGGTCAAAACCTTGTTTCATTAATACCTGTGTGAAGTGGCTAGCAGTGTGTGTGTGTGTGTGTGTGTGTGTGTGTGTGAGCCTCGAACACAGACAAGCTTCTCATGGGATGTGCAGTACAGATGTGTCACTGCACACGGAGCTTAATTAGGAGGACAGGAAGGAGGGAATAGAGGGAGGAAAAGAGCAGAGGGGTTAGAAAAAGAGGGGAAGAGAAAGTTCTTGCACTGCAGCAACTTTTTTTTCACTTGCATCCCCACAACTTTTCCCTACAAATCTCAACGTTAGGAACTCAGATATTCAGCTTCCACACAGCCACCACTCCGCATTATATCAACTCTGTATCTTTGGTCTAGTTACTCGGTCTGCACAGCTAATAAACAACAACAACCAACACATATTTTCAAAGATACTGTAGCTCCTGAAAGGATGAAGAGAAGAAAGTGTCTGGAAAAAGAAGGATAATGGCAAGACGACGAGTCGCCTCAAGTGCCCTCAACGCCAGCCTGACGGAGAGAGTGAAAATGAGCCAAAAGCGAGAAGACAATTGAGAGTCAGATCTCACATGACGTGAGCTGGGAGAGCAGGAGGAGACGAGGCCGCCGAGACACAAAGACAGTCGATCAGGAGGAGAATGGAGGAGCGAGCCAGTCTGGCAGGGGCCTCTGGATGACTACGGCTCTTTAATGCACTCATAAATCCATTACTTAAGGCAATGCAGGGAGTAAGTGGATTTGTACTCTGGCCCCGTGATTACTCTGGCATCAATAAAGGATGGGCAGAGGGAATATAGACGAGATTCCGCCTCCTCTGCTCCGCTCTCTGGCTGTTTAGCAATGAGGCAGCAGACAGAGAGGACATGCAGCTACAAATGTGTCAGCGGAAATACAACAATGCTCGCAAACACGACGCACATGTTCGGTGCGTGTTGTGCATGCGGATACAAGCGACAGTCGATGCACATTGGTTATTCATCCCCGTCCTCTGGTGACTACATCGGGAAACACGGCGCCTATAAAAGACTATTCACCTCCTCTGGAAGTTCGTATGGCCACAAGTCATTATTTTCGGCCAATCTTTTTTCTCGGTTCAACTTTTTGTCCATTAAATGTTGTAAAATAATCATTAGAATAATAACTGTCAAAATTGTATCAAAGTAGATTTAACATGGCTTTTTGAAGTCGTAACATAAATGGTAAATGAATTGTACTAGTGCTTTTCTAGGCTTCCGACCACTCAAAGCCCTTTCACACTACACCGCGTTCCACATTATTAGGCAAATTGTATTTAAGGGTCATAAACATTCATTTTTTGGTTTTTCAATGAAACTCATGGATGGTATTGTGTCTCAGGGCTATTTGGATGATTGAAATCATCCAAATAGTAATAATAATAATTAGTTTGCCAGGTGAGTCCAATCAAAGGAAAACTACTTAAGAAGGATGTTCCACATTATTAAGCAAGCTACATGTTTCAGGCAAAATGGGGAAGAAAAAGGATCTCTCTGCTGCTGAAAAGCGGCAAATAGTGCAATACCTTGGTCAAGGTATCACAACATTGGATATTTCCAAAAGAATTGCGCGTGATCATCGGACGGTGAAGAAATTTGTCACCGATTCACAGCACAAGCGGGTTCGTTCAGACAAAGGCAAAATAAGGAAGATTTCTGCCAAACAAATGTGTAGGGTTAAGAGAGCAGCCACTAAAATGCCATTGAATAGCAGCAAACAGGTGTTTGAAGCCGCTGGTGCCTCTGGAGTCTCGCGAACTTCAAGATGTAGGATGCTCAAGAGGTTTGCAAGTGTCCTTAAACCTGTTATTCGGCCACCCCTAAACCAAGCTCATAAGCAAAAAAGGTTGCAGTGGGCTCAGGGCTACATGAAGACTAACTTTCAAACTGTTTTGTTTACGGATGAGTGCCGTGCAACCCTTGATGGTCCTGATGGATGGAGTAGTGGATGGTTGGTGAATGGCCACCATGTCCCAACAAGGCTGAGACGTCAACAAGGAGGTGGCGGAGTCATGTTTTGGGCCGGAATCATGGGGAGAGAGCTGGTAGGCCCCTTCAGGGTCCCTGACGGTGTGAAAATGACGAAGAACCGTGCCTTCCGTAGCAAAATCATATTCATGCATGACAATGCACCATGTCATGCTGCAAAGAATACCTCTGGGGCATTGGCTGCTATGGGCATAAAAAGGAGAGAAACTCATGGTGTGGCCCCCATCTTCCCCTGACCTTAACCCTATTGAGAACCTTTGGAGCATCATCAAGCAAAAGATCTATGTGGGTGGAAGGCAGTTCACATCCAAGCAGGTGCTCTGGGAGGCTATTATGGCATCCTGCAAAGACATTAAAGCAGAAACTATCAAAGAACTCACAAGTTCAATGGATGCAAGAATTGTGAAGTTGATATCAAAGAAGGGGTCCTATGTTAACATGTAACTTGACCTGTTAAGATGTTTTTGATTCAAACTTTTCTTGATTTCAGTAAATATGACCTCCTAATGCTGCAAATTCAACAAATGACAATTTTTTGTTCTTTACAACCTATAAAATATCTTGAAACTCTGAAATTCTGCATAATAATTTGGAACACTGCATTTTGAGTTTTTTATTTTTGAAAAAAATACTGTTATCATTAGGAGGTTTGTTCAATAGAATTTGACTTATACTCTAACAGTTGGTGACTTGAAAATGATACTGACTGACTGTGCATTACTATTTAGGAAAATCTGAGCAAAGTGTAATTTGCATAATAATGTGGAACGCGCTGTACATGTCATCAATCACCCATTCATACACGGATGACAGGTGACACCTGGACTCTAACCATTCATAATCATTCACACACCGCAGGCGGGTGCTATTTTGGGGTTAAGTGTCTTGCCCAAGGACACATCGACATGGACAAGCGGAGCCGGGGTTTACTTTGACAATAAAGTTATAATTCATAAGATCTTCTTGAGATCAAACCCCATTTGTGATACTATTTATGCTCAGCATTTTATTCTGAAATAGTCAGTCAATGTTTTTACAATCAGTAATAATCTCCTAACACAGTAGTTTTTACTGGTAGTCTGCCAGTCCAACGCTGGTTTCAGATTGCCCAACGCCTAAAGATTTAGAGGAAAGATGTGTGTGTCCACTGTGTTTGACATCAGACTCACGGTTCACTCCTCGCTCTCCTACAGCCGCCTCAGAGCTACATTACTGTGAATGCAAACCCATCGTCTCCTACTGCTGCTTCACATTAAAACCTTCCAACTGGTGAAACAAAAGGGTGGATTTTATTGTGAAGGAGTCACAGGAATGGCAACATATTTGTCACGACAGAGACGTCTGCAGTTATTAATGAAAAAAAATCCATTTACAGAATGAGAATACTGTTTTGGCAGTGGGTCAGTTTGAATCTGTTGCAAAGGAGTAATGAAACTCAGTTGTTAATGACTGACATATTTATGAAAACAATGGTTTGTTTGGTTAAAAAATAAAACAAATACCACCGTTTTTTTGTTTGTTTGTCACAATGCAGCTCGTCAAGAAGTGTTGAGTAAAAGTATAAAGTGTTAAAAAAAAAAAAAAAAAGCAACTTTAACTTTGAATTTGATTCAATGGAGACCATAAAACAAGAAAACTTCCAGACCCATTTTAAAAGGCACCCTTCAGTGCTGGTGGCAGCTGTCACTGCACTGCATCTCCGTGCACAGATCACCTTGCTAATTCTGGCAGGCTTGTGAAACTATCAAACGACCACGAGGGGATTGAGAAAATAAGGGTCTCAGCGGCGGACAGTGTTCGTGCAGGAATGTGCAGATGGTAGATGGTAGGTTATTATCAGGGGACAGACGATTGATCCACTTGTCAGAGGATTTCAGAGGCTGTTCAACACCAGTGTCCTAGATACAGTAAGGAGGGAAGAAAAAAAAAAGACCCAAATAGGGCGAAGGGAGTAGGAGGAGGAAGTGGAGGGAGGCAGAGATGGAAAGAGAAACCGACAGCGGAGGAAGAAAACAGGAAAAGTTTGGATGACAGAGCAGAATAAGGCGTTAAAACGGAGAGAGCATAATGGGATTGCAATGTTTAGGAAGCTGGAGCGGGCTGAGGGACGACAAGTGGGTGGAAATGAGTAAAGAGAGGTGGAAAACTGACGGAAATCTGGGGAGAGACGGGGGGAAAATTAATGGAGAGTGAAGGCTGCTGAGGGAGGGCTGAGGGGTGATGATGAAAACATGATGATGTTGAGGAAAGAGAGCGCCTACGATGGCGGGTCGAAGCTGTGAAGCAAGGAGAGCGGAGAGAAAGTGTAGAGCGGCGAAATGAAAAGAAATTGTTCATGATGAGAGGGTGAAAGTGGAGGAATTAGGAGGAGGGGAAAATACAGTGGAGGCAGCAGCTCAACGGGGGGGGGGGGGGGGGGGGGAGAGAGAGAGAGAGAGAGAGAGAGAGAGAGAGAGAGAGAGAGACCTGGGAATATTAGCAGGAGATCAAAGGAGAATTAAGATCGTTCAGTCAGCAAAGATCCTGACTTCTCCCATTTCCAAAAATAACTGTCAACTACCTCGTGGCCTCTGCAATTTTAATTTTACAGCTTTGACACTAAAATTAATCTGTCTGCCCATTACCGTTGGGCTGAACACTTTAAGGTAAATACCTAATTCCATTTTTTTGGGCCATTATTTCGCTTTAAATTGAAACAATTTGACCATGAATTTAGCTACATGTCCTTTAAAGTCATGAACTTGAAAGTTTAACTGGGAGATTCACTCTGTTCACCAGCGCCATTTTACCTCTCAACGACCTTCTCGTCAGTCTGAAATTAGTGCGAGACAATCATCATCCAGACTATTGATGTAGAAAAAACTTTTAAAAACACGGGCCATTCCGAATTTTGACATAAAAATATGACAGAGTGGTGCTTCTTCTTTCACAAAACTATCTTTGGCCAAGCACACGTGTATAAACACCCAGCGTGCAGGGAGTGCACATATTAACCAGGCAGCAGCCAAGATCTTATATTTGTGTTGTTTCAACAACAGCTGAGTAAAGAGAGAGTTGTCACCAGATTTAACTTAAAATCCCTCTTGTGATTTGTAAACGTGCACCCTTTCAAACTGTGTCTCAATCAGTCTCTCACACCCACCCACCCACCCACCCACCCACCCACACCCACACCCACACACACACACACACACACACACACAGCGGACCTGAATACAATTCTGTTTGGGGCATAACGAAAAGGACTAGGAGTGAGGAGGGAGACGACTGCACACAGTCTGAGTGTCCTCCGCACCATATGAACCTTGATACAAAATGAGCGAGGTGGATTAAATTAGATATTCCTTGGAGTTGGAAACGGTGCAATATGGCACAAAGGACGGCGCCATCCTTCAGTCAGTTTCATTACAAAGGGCCTTCTAACTGAGCACTGACGAGAATTTTAAAGAATGTTTTTAAAGTTCTTACTGCAATGTTCAAATCCCTCGAAAATAACTATAACTATATATATATATATATATAGTTAGTTAAGAACTTTAACTCAAAGTCAATATATATATATAAATAAAATAAATTCCTTCTGTTACGATGCTCCTTCCATCATGTGAAATGTCAAACCACCTGCTCCAAAGAAACAGGGGTCAGCATTTCACCTCTACTACTGGCAGTGGTGTATAAAGTACCCAAAAGCCGTACTTGAGTAAAAGTAAAGATACCTTACTGGAAAATTACTCCAGTAAAAGTAAAAGTCACCTAATAAAATACTACTTGAGTAAAAGTCTTAAAGTATCTGATATTTTCTGTACTTAAGTATCAAAAGTATTTTTCTGATATAAAATGTACTTAAGTATTGAAAGTAGAAGTACAAGTACATGCTTTTAATAAAAAAGCAAAGGGTCAGAATTTTGAGAATTATGAAGTTTATTCTTTTAAGTGCTGTGGCCACCATGACCAAGGACAAGGAGTTGTGTTGATACAATAACTGGGTTGGCTGGGATCCATCCATATATATTATGTTCAACATAATATATTGTACCTAAGTATACTTTTGCATCTACTATGAACTTATCATAATTCTCCAAAAAGCAATATGACACTAGGACTTGTAACAGTGTGGTTATAAGTATGCTCATTCCGCCCGCCGTGGGTCTCTTGGTACCGGTCTGTGGGTCTCTTGGTACCGGTCTGTGGGTCTCTTGGTACCGGGCCACAGAAAGAATGAATGAAACATTTCAATTAAATAAAAAAAAAATCAAGGCCGGAAAGATGTTTTATTGTGAAAAATGACCGCATACATCCGTCTGTGGTAACCTCAGACGGAACCTATTGACACATGTCAAGATGTTACGTTACTCTAAAAATGAAACGTAAGTCTGTTACAACTCTGTCGGTGATCTGGAAACCAAGGCAGAGTATCCTGAGATCGCCAAAAAAGCATGAAAACCTGCTTCCATTCCAACATCCTGTCTTTGTGCAGCGCGTTATAAGTTAAGCAGTAGACTGGACTAAAGGTTTAGTTAGCAGTAGACTGGACTAAAGGTTTAGTTAGGAGTAGACTGGACATAACGAACACACGTCAGGTGTCGTTGTCTCCCGTCTTTCCGAGGTCGGACCCGGTCTGTGAAAATATTGTCTTCACGTAACCGGTCGGTGACGCATAAAGGTTTGGGAGCGCTGGACTAGAGGATGTAGAGGGAAAATGCAAAACATTGTGATTCGCAAAACCTGCTTGGTGGAGTCTGTGTTCCACCACAGTCCCGATGTTTTTTTTTTTCTAAAGATAGATTTGATTTTGTAGCGAGTAACGAAGGTTTCAGGAGAAATGTATCGGAGTAAAAGTATCATTTTTCTTTGCAAAATGTAGTGAAGTAAAAGTAAAAGTAAACAGAAATATAAATAGTAAAGTAGAGTACAGATATCCCCAAAAACTACTTAAGTACAGTAACGAAGTATTTCTACTTCGTTACTATACACCACTGACTACTGGGTCCATATAATCTCCTTTTACAGTCAGTTATTTTTAAAAAGCCAACTACTAACTGAAAGCAGGTTAAGAATACACAAAATATGATCAAACTGGTCAAACTCGTGAGACCTGGTAAAATAAAAAAATAACACTTCTACCTTATAATCTTCCTGTTTGGCTTCAGTCTAAAGTTTACAGTCGCCATCTGTTTTTTGACACTAATTGGGAGCTGAATGGTCCGTGTACGTTTTGTTTGTTTATTGAACTACATTCAAAGCGGTTCAAAGGCAAAACTGTTACTTCTTCACATTCTTTTGATAACGTTTTTAATTTATTCTGGCCATATCTTACAAGTTGCCCCTTTATTATCAAATCTGGTTATATCAATACATTTACAGATAAATTCATTCTCACAATGTTATCATATATACAATAATAGCGCTCTTAACTGTCAGAGGATGAGTTCACTTTAGCTTCTTTAGACCAAGAGCTATTAGGTGGATTTGTTTAAATATAAAACTGATTAATATGATATGCTTAAAAGGAATAGTCTAATGAAATATTTGATTATTTTTTTTAAACAAATACTATGAAAAGCTGAACCTGATTTTATCCTATGTAGCCAAAGCTTGATGAAGCATACTCCTCTTTGCAAAAGACCTCCATTGTTGTCAATAAACAATGAAAACCAGATCAATGTTGCAGTGGGTGACATCCATCTTCCTGACAATGATCATGCAGCATGTTTTACAGTCTCTCTCTCTCACACACACACACACACACACACACACACACACTCTCAAGACTACCAAATGTGCATTAATCTGCAGCTGAAAATAGTCCCGTTTGATTAAAACTGCATCAGCCTGGTGTTCCAGGAAATGATTTAGCCATTTTGAATAGTGAAATTAAATATTTGTGACATGTTTTTAAAAGTTAATATCTTAAGTAGCGACCACCTGTCTGAAGCGATCAACTGGATTGTTTCACTAAAGAGACTCAAAGAGGCACTCGCTAACTATCTTCTATTAAAGCCCATATGGCTCCAACAGTCGCCTGCGACGAGCACACTAACCAGACAAAAGACATTTATTCTGTCCTCTGACTAACAAATTAAGGTTAATTGGCTCCAGCTGACAAACAGTTATCATTTCAACCACTGACACTCACGCTCTGGATAAAAAAAAAAGGGATAAAAGTCTGTCATGGGAATAACGTCGACTAAATGCGTTTCCGTGTGCGGCATCAGCGGCAATTTCCACAATGCAAGTCTGACTCAGTGATCAACATAGAATGAGATGTGTGATGTTGTGTCTGCCGGTTCTTTATTCATCATAATGTTCAGGAAGCTGTCATTATGTGGCGGGTCCACCGTCAACCGACACAGTCTGCCAGTATTCTCGCTCGGTGGCTGTGAGTGACTCACCGCAGACTACCGTTGCGTCCCGAGGGTGGAGCCGCTGTATCGGCCTCCTCCAGCCCCGGTTAACAGGAGATAAGCTCCTCGCCCCCCCGAGGCCCTCGGAGGTCTCACATACCTGGGGCACTGAACTGACGCACGGAGGTAGCTCGGGTCTTCTCGTGGATGCGGCTGAGGCCGCAACCTTTTGGAACGCTCCAGGGCGCCGTGCTGGCCCGGCTGTCTCGGTCCTCCGCCGTGTCGTAGACCTCCACGTGGGGGGGGCGCTCCGTCAGGTTCTTGCTGTAGTGGCTCAAGCCGTACTGAGCGATCTGGATGGCGTAGAAGTAACCCTGAGGGCCCCACTGCGTGGACAGAGGCACGCCTGGGGAGGCAGAGGAGGAAGATAATGGACAACGATGTTAAATTAATATAGAAAAGACACCGCAAAGTACATGACATTATTACGCTTCTGTAGTTTTTACATAGCGTCTTCAAATGCTTCTAAATATTGTGCTTACGTGAGCATCTTGTTTGTGGAAAGGTTTTTCTTTTAGGCTCTTTGCAGTCCATTTCAAGAACATTATCCTTTTTAGATAGCAGTTGTCATAACAGCTCTTTTTTGGTGCAGTGTCAAATTGAGTTCATAACCACGCTCATACGGAGAAAACTGGTCTAAAAATGAATTATTGATATCAAACAACATTTTAAGACTTTGCAGTAATAGGAAACGACTGTGGCAGTATCAGAGATTCAAATCTCGGCCTATTTTATAAAACAGACGCAGAAGGCAAAAAAGAAGGTGAATCTTTGTATTTCTTTTATCACTGGCTATGTAAATGATTGGACAGAGTGCTGGAAAACAAGCTAATCTCCTGCATTCTACTGGAGGCGAGCTTGCCTGTTCACCAGCCAGAAATAGCTCGGGCGGAAGATTCACTCTGATTAACAGATAGCTCACTTATAGACCTTGTGACCGAGAGAGCACACGCATGCAACCACAACCCCATCCATAACATACTCATGTTAGGGCTGAAACATTCCTCCTCCTTTCAAAAGAAACTCTACATACACTTTACTTTCCTGATTGCCATTTGTGCCGTTTTCAGAAATAGGGGGAAAAAAGAATGAACTCTGCTTAGAGACCACTCGGCTTGTAGCGGTGTCTCTCATGTTAGTCAATAAGACGTTTAATTGCACCTTTCATACATAAAAATGCAGCTCCAAATGTGAATCACAAAACAAAAAAGAAAAGAGCAGACAACGTAATAAAACAGTTCAAACGACAAAGATTGGCAATTCACATTTAAATATGCACAAACACTGGTCATGCAGGAATATTCGGCAAAAAGTAACTAACAAATGGTGCCATGAGTGTCAGTTCTTACTCGCAATATGTTCATCAATTATACAACAGTTAAAACACAATTATTTTCCAATTTGTCTGCCAATCTGGAACATCTAACATCTACCTTAGTCTTCCCGATCTTAAAAAATGAAGTCGCTATTCACCAAAAAACCCTCCTTCCACCGCTGATCCCATTATTTTCATGGACTGCATGTGCATTAAGACTTACTTCAGACGGACCAAATCCATTGCACAAAAACAATCACAGCATCTTAACTGTAGAATGGCAGCCGCGTTGCCCAGCAGAGGTAAAATATCTCGCACATTTTCCAACTCTCCCTGCAGAGTTTCCAATGCCGACGGCCTCGACAGCTCATCCACAAAGACTTTTCATGCGTTTGTGATGATTTATTTTCCTTCAAACGTCAAAGTGACATACAGACGACTATCAAAAAGTTTATGTTTATTTCTTAAAAAGGGACAAGTACCACATGAAATGTGCACGCACGCGCGCACGCATACGCATACACGCATACACGCACACACACTCTCTCCATGCTTGTCTTGTTACTGGCGTCTCCCCTGACAACTTAAGTCAAATGACAGTCAAAATCCTAACACTGGAACGCTGTGCTTCTCCCTGAATACCACCAAGTAATCCATGTGGAATTGACTGTTAAGCCTGCACATATTTTAATGACTCCAGAGGGCGGACTTTTCTTAAAATCTGAAAAACTAGGTCTTCGGCCAATTACAATTCTAGGCGCTAAGCCTGAGCGGTTAATATAGCAGCAAACGAGCTCCACCTTCTCATTGGTATGCAAGCTTTGCTTTTGACCTTCAGTAGGTCAGCGAGACTGGAACAACTGGTTGAAGGTGAGTCTACATTAAAGCTCCATTCAGCAATATGTTTAATATTAACATTGAACCCAATTACTAATGTGTCACGTGAACGCGTCGATCGCTGTGCTGAGAATTAAAGCCCAACTATGTCTTTGCACTTTTTAGTTTCTTTAAACTGTTTTTGAGCAAACAAACTGAGACTAGCTCACTGTGAAGAACCAAAGAAAAGTGGTGGAGAAAGTCCAGCATGTTGCAGCTGACAGCTGGGTTTTAATCAGGATTTGATGGAGACTAGGGTTAACTACCAAGAACATCTTTGACCGGTTACTTATATATTTTATAGGTTCATTTACAGTCTATAGATTACTTTAACATGGGCACCGAAGCTTTCTTTTGGTATCCATGTAAACTGATCGGGCTATTTAGACAGGGCCTGGTGTGCACGACCCATTTCGCGTTTTTTCTTCTTCATAAAAATAAACCAATTAGTTACTGGTTAATGTTAACAAGTGAAATTAACCGAAACTGACGTCCCTGATGGGGACCGAAGCAGAGCTAAAAAGCCAGCGAATAATGGACTGACATGTCAAGCAGTCAGAAACATGATGCAAGTGGGATGTTCATGTTACTCTGTGTACACTTAAGTAAAGTGGGCAACTATTTGCCAACACATTAGACATCAACAACCAATCAGGTTGTGTTTCTGTGAGCTTTTTGTAGTCTTTCTGCCACCTAGTGGCCAAAATAGCTCAATATAGCTTCAGTGTTTGTATTACAGCTGGATGTTCTGGCTGGTTACGTCATGAAACACTTACTAAGTGTATTTAGCTGCATATACAACTAAGTGTTTCACAGAATACAGGACTCGATCACCCAACAATCTGCAGCAGCTCAAAACGAGCGTGCACTGTGTGTTTTGGAAAACAGCACAGATGCAAAGAGTAATGTCCGCACACTGACTTCAAACCACAATTTTATAAAATGTTTAACATGACACAAGTCAACTGGGATTATTGTCTATTCCAATGAATTAGTTGTCGTTGTGAGCCGGCTTTAAAAACAATAATGTCCTGGATTCACAGACTACTCATCCAGATCCAGCTCCGTCTTCACTAGAGAGTGATACATCCATCTTGGTCAACACGTTGAATGTGCGAAGGCGTTGGGTTAAAAAGATCACTCGTCACGTATGTTTGCATCGAATGTGAGAGAATGTGTGTTTTATCAAGCACTTAAAAGGTTAGAAAACCTCTTTTTAGACTGTGTGTGTGTGTGTGTGCACATGTTTAAGTGATGGCGGTCTGCAAGAGAACCGGGCGTGAAGATAAAGATGGTTCAAGAAAAACCAAGAGATACACAAAACGAGACAGAACGTGATTTAAGAGGGTGTTGTAAGAGGATTAACTACTTCCACTAATGATAGTGCTCTGGCTGCCGGAGATTCATTATTCTCAACTTTTGTTCTTTGCAACAAGGAAAAGAAAGACCTCAATTTCTAACCCTCCACTATAAAACCACAAGCCCAGAAGGAGATGCGACAAGTAATGGCACATAAAAGCGCTGCGTTTTTATGTCTGTCTAATAATAAAAACCTTGATAGCATACTTTTGTAGTCAAATTCCAGACTAATTTGTCTGAAACGCTCTCATTTTGAGCCCCCCCATTCCAATAGTATCTCAAAGAAGAGACTGCTTGAGACATCAGAATACGGGTGCATGTCAAATGTTTTGACTCTCCACAGAAAATGGCAGAGGCTTGTGTGACGACATGTAAAGAACAGAGGATCTGGTTAAATAACTTTTCCATGGGCAGCAGGGTGCGTTGGGAGTGAAATGCTCCCATGACCTTGCTGTAACTTGGACTGTGGCAGGATAATTAATGAACTGCTATTTTAACCTATGAAAATATGCTACGTTGGAGAGAGGTGTGTGTGCTTCAGTGTGTATGGAGCGCTAAATAGGAAGGAGCCTTGGGCTTAATTAATGGACCTTGTTAAATTGAGTGTGTGCAAGTGTGTGCATTCCCATCTGTCCCATTTCCCACTTTATATGTTCCCTCCCATACATGCATTTTTTGTAGTGGGTCCTTAAGTGGGACTGCGGTTCACAGTAATGAGAACTACGAAAAAATGCCATTTACTGAAAATCAGCCAAAGTTATTGGAACTAATCAACCAAATATGGTTTCAGGCTTTCTGACCGGCGTCATCATTCTGTATTTTATACATTTAATAGATTATTACAGCCTCTGAATGTGAAGAACAGAATGACGCACGTACTTCTTGCAGTGTGTGTGTGTGTGTGTGTGTGTGTGTGTGTGTGTGTGTGTGTGTGTGTTAAAGAAAAGCAGATTTGTCTGACCAGGTAAAAACACAAGATGCCAAAGTGGGGAATTTGCACAATCCATCTCAACAAAAAGACCTATTTATTATGGGCAAATTGCTCTTGCAGACATTGGCCATCATTACTCAGCAAGCTGACCTCAGTAACTGCCACTTTAACAGTGAATATAACACTTTTTATTACATCTCCCCACTAAAAACAAGGCTTGTTTCTTGAGTGGAAAAGGACGAAGGACTACGGCCGAACGACAACACGTCTTCTACTTTTTTTAATTTTCACTTGAAACGGACCGACGCAATGTTGGTTCTTTTCTTTTACTGGTGGCTCTAGTTATTTGACAATAAAAGCAGAACCATAAATATCCATTTTGTAATTTCAGGCGAGTGTACAGGGTCACTTTTTCAAGCGAGCGAGGAAATTATATTGATGACAATGTGGTTTGAACTAATGGCCTTTTTAAATGAGCTATTGATCCTTCTGGGTAATTATTTCTGGATAGACTCAAAGTGGGAAGGAACAAGGAGGGATACGCTCACTTCCAGTAAGATAATCGATACAAAGACTTGCTGATTGTGTGAAGAAAAGATACATTTTTAAATTGAATTTGCCCAAATTACTTTTTAGGCATTGTTAAAGAAAGGCTAATTGTGTTTGGGAATGGGTGGCAGAGATTGAGCAGGTGCTTTTGAAATCTGATCTATCTTGTTAACAGTGGCGGTGCGTCAATAGAGGGCGCTAGGGCGCCGCACCTCTTAAAATTTTGCGATGAAAAAAAAAAAAGAAAAAAAAAAATATATAATATATACTGTCAAAAAACATTATATACCAAATCATTTAAATAAGAAATATACCGTGTTGACGCGCTAAATGTGTGTGGGAGACCGTAAGCCCCTGTCAACAACCACTTAAGATATACCAAATATAATATATCGCCATTCATCATCACTGAGAAAAGCCCAAGTCGGGGGCACCGGCCCAATGTGAGTCTATGGCAGCGAACAAACATTTCACCCTCGTTGCGGCAAGGACAGCTTCTCATTGGCGGATGAAACGTGAATCTTCGGGCGCACAAATCTGCGCCCTAGCCAATGACATCGTTTCTTATTGCAACGTGGTTGGACTATTCGTCGAATCAGAGACCTTTATCATTCCCTCACATCCCATATAGCTCCCACGTAGCTACGCGAGCAACACAGCTAGCAGAGACTTTGATTATGTTAGTATGGCGACTGAAAACTCTGTGGTATCTCTACGCAAAACACCTTTCAATCCACGATCAGATGTTGACAAGAAGAGGCTGAAAGAGTTGGGACCCGAACGTCCGGATTTACATATTCAGCAGCAAAGCAGTGGACGTACACCCGGAGCTTCTCCTCAAGCTACATGCTAACCGGAGCTGTTAGCTGGAGGCTCAGTGTGGAGCAAAGCAGTGGCTCTGAGCAGCCGAGGAAGCGCCGGGCTGTGAAGGAAGATGAGCTTGAAGGATTGCTGCAGAGGTGAGTGTCAAAATCAGCAGATGCCTGTGTTAGAGTTTAATGTTTTATCTTTCCCACAGCAGAACACATGTTGGACATTGTTAGATTTGGGTGGATATCATATCAGGCTATAACTTTATCTAAAATACCAATTCAACCCCCAACAAGTTAGAGAGTGTGTGTGTGTGTGTGTGTGTGTGTGTGTGTGTGTGTGTGTGTGTGTGTGTGTGTGTGTGTGTGTGTGTGTGTGTGTGTGTGTGTGTCATAGCTACAGCCATCAAGGTGGCTCCTGGCCTTTTGTCTATGTTGCTGAGCCATCAAGACACACAAAACATAGTTTTTTGTCTGTAGTATGAAGCCTGTTTGTAGTAGATATTTCCCCACAACTTATCTTACTGTCTCTGTCTCTCTCTCTATATATTTATCTGTAGGTTTGTGACACCATACTTGGACACACCAGGGAACGCTTTGCCTTCAAAGACCACCTCATCAGTGCCACCTTACTGCAGGGCCCCCAGTTTGAATGCGACGTCAATGTATTCCCTGAAGTTGCTCTGGCCACCACATTGAATGTTTCTTAAACCATTCTGCTCTGAACCTCTCATGCCCAAAGTTACAGTTTGTTGATAGTTGTTATTGGACAGTGTTGAGCACTGTGTTTTCTTGAAATAAAGCTTTGTTTTTTAGAATATTCTACTCCAAACCTCTTTTCTTCTCATTGTGGAGTGCTATTTAAACCGCACCGCCCAACTGCGCCCCCCCAAAAAAAAATGTCACCAGCCGCCACTGCTTGTTAATGAAGTAGAGGATTTACAATGCATCACTTAGCTGGAAAAGACCGTATTAAGTAAACCATATATTTCTCAGTGACACAGGGTTTATTAAGTCAAGTCAAGTTTAAAATCAAATCAATCCTCCTGTATCTTCTGTTATTATAGGAAACAATGCCAACAGAATGACACCCCCCAAAAAATAAACCTAGAGGGTCTTCAGATGCAAAAATAATCTTTTTATTACACAAGCAAAAGGTGCCACATTGTGAAGTAATATGGCAAAAAAATGTCAATGTATGTGAAAAATGAAGAACCGAATTGTTCATTTCTTTTTACCATCTTTCAACATTGTAACTTTTTCCACACGTTAATAAACTGATTATTTTTGCATCCGGAGAGCCGCTTCTTCTTGTCAGAGGGCTATTCAAAAGCACAAAGCCTTTCAGATTTGATTCTCTAATATCCAACAGATGGTAGAAGTTAGGGACATCTGACAATAGATGTGTATTCTCAAACATCCATCAATGAAAAAAGAAAAAAATATATCTTACCTTCCACTCCACTTATACACTTGACTCTGTCGCGGACCTCCACGTTGTAGCCCTCAAACGACATGAAGACTCCATCGGGGTGGTACGGCTCGCGCTGCGCGTAAACCTTGGAATAGCTGTGCTGGAACTCAAACCGGTCGTAGCCGTCGTACTGCGCCACTTTGCCGTACACCTCGAAGTACTTTTCCATCCAGCTGAAGGGCAGGTATATCTCTCCACCCTCTCGGCGGCCTTTGATTGTAGATTCATCATTGATCAGGCAGTCGATATCTTCATACTTGATCCCCGCAATGACCCCGACGACGGGCGGCGGCTCTGGAGGTTGAGGAGGGTGCTGCTGGCTGCTGATGCTGGCGTCCCCCACCCTGGGGCTCGGAGCCACCAAGGCAGCGCGGGGCAGGAAGTGCAGGGAGGTATCACTGGAGCAGCGGTTCCACAGCAACACCGTGATGAGTGTGAAGAGGGCGCAGATGACGATGAGGGTCTTGTAGTTCACCCGAGCAGCCAGGCAGCGCATGGTCACAACTCGCCTGCAAGACACAAACCCAACGGATTGATCATTTGTTGAGGAACGGTGATCAGATTTCTCCTCTACCGCTGAGGTGGTGTGTGTGTGTGTGTGTGTGTGTGTGTGCAGTTCGTCCTTTCACCAACAAATATTCAAATGTTTAGACTTCTAGAGGCCAGACTATGAATGAAATCATTTTGAAATCAAGGATGGGATATGTGTCATGATATTCGCTTTCATCCTGTAGTATTTCTGTTAAAGTTGGCCATACACGTTAATTTAAAAAGATAAGAAACCTTTACACATGAACAAGACATCAGCTTTGTCCAGGAAAAATATACCCGGGGAAATCCATAATCCCCTCCCTCCATTCCCAACACAAGGTTTCTGGTTGACACTACTTTAAAAAATAAAGATTCAGCTTGCTGGAGAAAGCTGACTGTAACCTGGTTCAGTGCATATATCAGCCCCATAACGGCTCTGCTCTTTTCCAACAAGTTAAATTTTCTACATCAGTGAAAATTCAGTTGATTCATACAGCATTAATAGTGGGTAAACCAAATAGATCAATTAAATGAGGTCAGTAGTAAATCCAAAAAGAATATGGTAATATGGCTACATGGTAAATGACAATGCCGAGCAGCAGTCAACACTGCGCGTGTTATCCAGCGATAATCTCATGAAACTCTACATAAACCCAAGAGAATGCTGCTGGCAACAGCTTTCCCTAAATACATGACAAGTTGCAAGTTGTAATTTGTAATTCAAACCCCGTTTTTTCGCTCACTTTTGTTTGGTGAGGATCGTCTTGCTGTAGATGAGTCAGAAGCACACGAGGAAAGCAATGGCAAATGTAGAGAATGTTGTAATCAAGGCTCCAGTTGCACATGCAAAATGGCAGTTTTGTGACCAATGAGGAGCTCTGGATTGTGCTCCGAGTGCCAGCCTGAGCATGTGTGTCTCATTTACTACCCAACAGAAAACCATTGTCTGAAATTGGTCTTTCGGTCTCCTCGTCCATCATTTTTACTTCTCGTGTTGGGAACACTTTCAAGTCCATTCTGCTCCTCATGGCCACTCACACACACTCTTCTATCTGGCACACTTGCAATTAAAAGGAATAGTTCAACATTTTGGGATATATGCTCATGTGCTTTCTTGCTGCGAGTTAGATTGAGAACATTGATATTGTAAATATGTAGCTTGAGCTAGTAGCTGGTTAGCTTAGCTTAGCCTAAAGAATGGAAACAAACAGTCAGCTTTGTCCAACAGTAACAAAATCAAAGTGTTTTACCTTGAAAGCTCACAAACTGACATGTAAGTTTGTTTTAATCCTTACACAAAATAAAGTGTAAAAGCAATTTGCAAAAAGTCTTCAAGAAGAAGCGACAATTATTATCTCCCTGACGCTGACCTTCCATCATTGGCTATCAGACATATCTATTTTAGGGTTCTTTTGTTTTATTTTACAGCATTGCAGCTGTTTTTTTTATTTTTTATCTCCGACCGGGTCAGCCCATGTTGCATCTACAGGGCTCTTACATCCTTTGCCCAATTACCCTTTGGAAAGGTTTACACCATCACTCACAATAAGTTTGAAAATTGACATTTCCAAATCAAGTCTTAAGAAAAGTTTTCTTTTACATAAAAGGTTACAGTCACTTACTGATTGTTTCTATTCCGTCTGTCAGATTCTATGCATTTCCGATACATTCATCTATTTTCACTGTAATTATTGGAAGGCATTTTAAACTTTGGTCAACATCTGTTATCATAGTGACTGTTCCGGCTCACAGTGAATCAATAGCAGTTCAACATCACTTGACATTGCACAGATTCTATTTTAGTTATAGCTTCGCTGATGGCCTAATTGTATATGAATGAAGACCTCAAACAACGCAATGAGACACGCTATTGGATGAATCAGTCTGGATCCATGATTTCATGTCCTCTGTGTTTCTCTGGCATTTTCACAGAGCCAGGGGAAAATCAATACATCCTGAGGTTTCCTCCTCCACACTAATTACAGCTCACTGCTCAAAGAATTCACTATTACAGCGACAAAGGAGTCAGGTCCTCCGATGAGGGAGGAGGAGGAAAATCATTATTCCCCAAGTTCATTTCAATATCCCACCTTAAACTAGACACTACTAAAGGTCAGCTCAATTAATATGCGTTAATTGGCCGATAGCAATGTCCTACAGCATTGCAGAGTCAAATTATAGTGCTAGCGGACTCTGGAACAAAGTTAATAGCTTGGATGACTTTTACTAAATAGGAAAGTGGACTTCGACAGGGCTTTAACAAGCAAATGTTGAGGGATAGCACATTGTAGAAGATGAACAATGGCCTCCTTTTAAATTAGGACTTAAGAGCAAAACTTCAATAGCCAAACACTGACGTTAGGGTGTGCGGCTTGAGATGTGTCCACTCACAGAACATCTCCTTCTCTGATAAACAACTGAACTATTTTCTTTCCACAAGAAAGAGGAAAAAGGAGGAGACAAAAAGTGTTGTTATATTTCTTGTTTACGTGCTAGTTTTAAACTAGTTGCAGTTGTGTTCCAGTCAGGGATGGAAAAATAAAAACCAGCGGTGCACCTCTGCGCCTGATTAATTATTACCACATATAAAAACATATAAAACCATTAAGATTTAGAGGTGCTGCTTTGTACAGGAATGAAAGAAAGGGGCGTCAGGAGCTGTGACAATGCTAAAAATGCGAGGGAGAGGGCCTGGGGACTGCACCCTGAAAGATAAGTAGGACCGGCCCTGTCAGGGAGCCGACTATAAATAATTGGTTCTTTTTATAGTGATTCGTTGCCGGTGTTGAGCTCAGGCTCAAGGTGGATAGACATGGGCTTAAGCACTGCAGCATGGAGAGTATCCTTATGCCTCGCGCCGACTATGAGGCCATCCGTCAAGAAGCCATGTCCCATTTCCTGAACGTAATTTACACGCAACGGTAAGCACACTGGAAGAGGAGTTAATGTCACGGGTGAGTAAATTACATGATGCAGTTTGTTTGCGGATCAAAAACCATGAGTGTTTTGATTCAGGCGATACCTCCCTCTGTTTATTTGTCATCCACATCCGACATAAATTTGCATCTTGATCATTTACCACCTGGTTGAAATCAGCTCTAGGAGGTTGAGAGAGCCACTAGTAACTATCTAGAGTGATGGAAATGTCATTTAAAAAAGAGCAAGAGAGGAAGACAGAGACAAAAAAAGAGACTAGCAAGAAACATAACGTAAAGAAAAGACGTAATGATGTTCAATATTGCATTTGATACCGGTTATGGGGAGAAAGCATATAATACAGACATTAGTTGCTGCCATCGTAACTTCTTAATAAAAACCTGTCCCATCCTGAATGTGAAGTGTCTCCCTTTTGTATCTGTGCATCTTTTATTACTCAAACTTTAATTCTTGGACCAGACGACCCCCACCTTTCAAACAAACGCGTTTATTTAAATCCACGTAAGAGTGTAACAACTGGAAACCAAGTTCAGACTAGTTTAACGCCATTATTAATGTCCTCTACTGTTATTCCACAAATGAGGATGTTTGTAAATCACATCCTCTGCTAATGTTTGACTTAATTACAAGGCAAGCAAACAACATTGAGCTCGTTACTCAGACAGTAGCTGCATTGTCTCTGGTGCATTTCAACCCAAATTCACTTCCATCTATTAGGAGTCAGCAGCGTCGGTTGTTTATTCAAAAACATTAGCATGACTTGTGTTCAGCAACCGCTTCAGTTGTTTGAATGCTGACTGCCTTCACTCAGTAGCAAAGACAGGCTCTGTGTGGTGTGTCGGAGAGAGTCAGAGGGAATAGTTGAGAGGAAGTGTGTGACTTACTGGAGACTACAGTTTGTGTCCCATTTCTTGGCATAATCCACTTTATTTTTCTTTCCTATAAAAGGCAATCCTTCCCTAACCTTAACCACGACCACAATCTGTAGCTTTAAAAAAGGTTTTGGGACAGTCGCATGCATCATTTTGATTTCTTCCTCCAGGTATGAGGACTTGTCGCAGAGATATGGATGGACCTTTGTGTAATCCACTTGTTATCAGCTCAACTCAGGAAGTGTTGCATCGATATAATCCCTCTGGTAATAACTCTGTTTTGATCTGGAGTGAAGACTAAACTGAAATGAAAAAAAAAAATATATATATAAAAAAAGAAAAGACAGATGTAATTTGACAGGAGGTGAAAGACAAACTGTTCGAGTATAAGAAAAAAAAAGACCCTAAAAATACAAAAGCAGCTTTTCAGTTTACGTGCTCCCAGAGTCCCGCCTCAGGAAATTGAGAAGTGCCTTAACTAGCAGGCTGTCAGATGGTGGTTTAAGGAGAGGACCAAAATGCCAGAGCAACAGTTCAAAGTAAATTTATTATCAAACAAAACTCAGGTCAGGCTTCAAAAACAGGCCAAGGAACGAACAAACAAAAACAGGAATCCAAAAAACAGGGAAGCAAGATCAGGGAGCAAACACCGGGAACAAAAATAGGCAGGGGAATGAACGGACAACAGGTATCTAAACAGGACTACTTACAGGACAGCTAACAGGGGACGCACGCAGGGACAAACAGTACAATCCAACAAGGGAAGAGGAGACAAACAGGGTTTAAATACAAGAGGAAGGTAACGAGGCACAGGTGGAAAACAATGAGGGCAGCACATGTGAAGGGAATACACAATCAGGGAACAGGGCAGACAGACAATCATGGACAATCACAGGGGCAGGAAGTGCAGGAACACAGAGGACACACAAGACAAGAACTTCACAATAAAACAGGAACCCCGAAAAACCCAAACTGTGACACAGGCAGTGCCTTGTTGAGGCTTTAGATTTTCACATGATGGCATCATTCTTTGTGCCTGAATGATACCTGAATAATAAAACCATGGAGGTCAGAAAAAGAAAGAAGGAAAGCTCTGGCATATTAAAAATCTCAATGGGAAGTGATTTTCTCCTCACTCAACAGGAGCCGGAGGAATGTGAAGGAAGTTGGTGCCACTTGATTATTTAATCCCTGTATTAATGATGAATCAATTTACAATTAGCACAAGATTAACAGCCTGACTTCCACTGAGCTGCTATTTAGAGGGAAATGTGTTATGTATATAAAAAAGGCTACGATTGAATTGCGTTTAAAATTGTTCCTCTCTTTGCGTAGTTACAGGCCTGTCACACATTTACAAGCTTCTCATGGTGCTTTGTTTATCTTAATACAAAGCCAGGTTAGGTTACTTCCAAAGGACAACACTTTGGAAGTAACCCAAGT
Source organism: Myoxocephalus aenaeus (assembly GCA_038501785.1). Classification (NCBI taxonomy): domain Eukaryota; kingdom Metazoa; phylum Chordata; class Actinopteri; order Perciformes; family Cottidae; genus Myoxocephalus; species Myoxocephalus aenaeus. Next base: position 1,189,949 of record JBAMJR010000151.1, on the reverse strand, counting down.
TCATCAATAGAACATAGACCAGTTTAGCTGTATGCTGAAGCTATTTGGAAACATATTATATAAGTGGATCCTATCCAATATAACAATGGGCTACTTTTTTTAAATTGGATAATAAACTAAACATAGGTTTTTGACTGTTGGTCCAACAAAACGGAAAACCAAAAAAGTCACCTCGGAAAAACTGGGATTTTTCTGGACGAAACAAACAACTGAGAAAAGAACCATCAAATTAATCAATAATGAAAATAGTCACACGTTTCAGCCTGAGATGTACGATTTCAATTATTCAATAACTTTGGAAAATAACCGCCAGGTCACTAAAACAAATGAGTATTATATAATAACTACATGCTAAATTTAAAATGGGGTAACAATTACAAACCACTGGTAAATCCCATCTGACTTCATAAGAGTTTAATGATATCTGGCTGACAAGTTCGACATGATATTGCTGACAGCTCCACACTCCAGCTGCTCGGGAGAACATCGGCTTCACTGACTAACAGGGCGAGCGACTTCACAGTCTTGAATTCCTGAGGTCCCGGGGGTGCTCACATGCTCAGCTTTCTTGCTGCTTCTGCAGATCAGGCTGTATGTAGACTTTGATTGTGAGCGTTCGCCTTTCAGCTGTGATGGACTGTATACGAGGTATCTCTGGGCGCTTCATCAAATGCAGCAAGTGATCCCTTGGCTTAAAACTATGGGTATTAATTCTGCCTCACACAGACAACAGATGCAAATATTTGGATGTCTTTATCCCACAAATCCCCAGTAGCAAGGCTGGGAAAACTCTAGCAGGCATGTAGTGCTACTATTGTTTAGTTTTTTTTTTCATGATGAGAAAGGGGTTCGGCATTTTCTCATGAAATCAAATGTCAAAAAGACATCGTGACCTTGTTAAATGCACTTCAAGTCATGCCAACAGCTAATCTCCGTCCTGATCCCCAGTGCAGAATCTACAACATTTACAACATGTCCAAACGGCTGCAGCAGCGAGCATAAGGATGGGTGAATGGAGTTGTTTTTCTTCTCCCGCTGTCCTCCGGTGTAAAAATCATGAGCAGTCATCGCAGCAATAAAAGCTGAGTGCTTGTGAGCCACCCTTAGGGAGCGATTGGAGCAGAGGCCTAGTACACGTGTGAGATGCAGGTGTTGTAGCCTTAACTAAACTCATGACATTTTCACTGCTGTTCTCCACGGGTGAAGTGAGGTACGGGTTGGAGACTGCCTGTAAATTATCCGCTTATGCTGAAGCTGTGAGGCATGTTAGCTTCTGTGGAGATGGGGGAGTGTGTGTGCGCGTGCGTGTGTGTCTGTACTGTGAGTGTCTGGCGTGTGTGTGCGCGTCTGTACTGTGGGTGTCTGGTGTGGTTGTGCGCCCGATTGTGAAACTGTGTAGGCATCGGGGTGAATTCAAGGCAACAACTGGCCGTTTAGTATGCGAGTTGCTATAAATCCCTATTTTGACGCTCACATTCTGGTTCCATTATAGCCGACATTATCTTTTTGAAAGAAGCGCTGGTACATGAACAGATCTGGCTGTCGCCAAAATACCTTTATACACCCCCAGGCATGATTTACAACATTTCTAGAACAGACGAGTCACAGAAATCATTATAATCTCGTTGTCTCGTAAAAGGTTGCTAAGCTACAAAGTTGAGTCATACTTATCGGAGGTCAGTTCTCAAGGTCCTTTACACTCGAGATGCAGGAGAACCTTTAAAAGAGGTGTAACTTCACGTCACTTGTGATCGTGTAATGTGACAATAAGTCACGGTTGGAAGAAAAAAAGAACGCAAGTATACTTGAAAGGAAGCAGAGAGCGTTAAGCATCGTCATTTTATAAAGAATGAGAACCAGCAAACGCTCACTTTTGAAACTGGAGCCAGATAATGTTTGCTCGAAAATGTTTTTTGGGGTTTTTCATGATGTTGAGTGACAAATCAGCTACAAATCTAGTAACGGTGGTTTCGAATGTGATCCAGCGAGTCCCCAGGAATCTATAAAACATGCACTAACAGAAACCTTAGTGTAACTCCAGGCCTGCAAATGAAGCATCTCCTAAAAGAGTGGCAGACGCTCAGCGCACAAATCTACAGCAACACAACAGACCAACAAGTAAACTCACATCACTACTCAATAATAAAGCTTTGTTTAGAGGCAGCCTAGAAGTGAGTAAACCGCTTTGAAGTTAATGCGCCTGTGCGTTTTATCTCTAGGAGGATTAAGCAGGTCATTACCAAAAAGCTTATAACTGAGGTCTACTGAGGGATTAAGCAAACTCCTAATCAAATGGAGAGGAGACGAGAGAAAATAAATAAATAAGCAAGACCATCTGCATCGTTTTAGAGGCAGGTCATGTCGTCTGCTTGTCCGACAACATCGTAGAAACCAATCTGGATCGAAGACACACAGGGCGGCAAAAGACGCTAAAAGCCGAGAACTAAATCATGCTCTGGTAGAATTTAAATCACGTGGTACATACGTGCTTCAAAAGGAATAGTGTACACCGTTTGGTCCCCAGCATTCTAATTACTTTGTAAATGCACAAAATGTTTTTTTTTTAATTTTATTTTCAGAATCAGAGCACTCAATAATTAGAAAACTGTACACAACAATTGGACTGTTGAAGTGCACTCAACCAGCTGAGTTAAGCAAATGACTGACTGAACGACTCATTTTAAGGAGAATGTCGCTAAAATATATGACATGTATGTGTGTGTGTATATATATTAATTGTTTTTAGCCTTGGGTAGCATGATATATTTGGTTTCTAATGACGCTGCATTTCTATATTTTGGTCAGTTCATTAAGTGGACATGAAGCCTGCAGCTAGACCCCTTGAAGTAAAAAATGACTCAAGGGTCTTCCAATTAGAGGCAATTACACATTTAAATTACTTTTTATAACTTGATTGTTAAAGAAATTGCTCAATAAGTTGTGCAAAAAGTACCAGTATGTTACCAAGAAAATAACAAGTTGAATAGTATGTTCCCTCTGGTTGCTATAAAAAAATACACAAATTATTATGAACACACTGACCACCAGACAGCAGTTTCAAATATCAGATGTGGTATGAAGTGGTGCGTCATTACCCAGAGATTATAACACTGCTGTGTGTGTGTGTGTGTGTGTGTGTGTGTGTGTGTGTGTGTGTGTGTGTGTGTGTGTGTGTGTGTGTGTGTCTCTCTCTTCATGCAGACACACACACCAACCTGTGTTATAAAAGCTAATGAACCCAGAGTTAGTTCAAAGAGCTCCATCTTTCCTTATGCTTTCAAAGATGATTCAGTGATGACAAGAGAAGGCACGCAGGGCTTAGTGGGTCTCGTAACAGCGATGCGTCATCATTTCATTTAACAGGCAAGACTGGGACTTTTCTTTTTTCCACAGTGGAGCATGGAGAAGATGTAAGATTGAATTTGTCCATGCAATGGAGTCTAGCACTAGTGGGCATAGAGGAGAGGTTGTATGTTATTTACATTTCACATACTGTAGGTAGATTTATTTCAAGTGTGGTCATCAAAATACCTACGCTGAACGGTATGTTAACCTGTATAAATAAATATTCTGCGCACACACCTATTATATGATGACCTTGATCATCAAAGTCCTGGATGGAGGACTGAAATGATATCGATACTGACCTCTAATCCATTTACAAAGAAACGGCCAGCTGGGTGGACATCCTGTCAACATTCACCACCAAGTCTGTCCACGGCTTTGCTCTTCAGGTATTTTCTGCTTGCGGTTTCCTCAGCACCTACACATGACAGAGGAGACCGTGGAATTCCATTAATGTGACTTCAAGTTAAGTATAAAAATAATAATAAAAAAGGAACAAAAATGAATGACATGTTAGAGCATGTGCAGGTATTCAATGTAAAGATACTGCATATTTGTCTGAATATGAACCGACCGGTTTTGTTCATGCTATTTACATTTTTTTGTGTGTCTTTTCTAGTTGTAATCATGTATAAAAGATGCTTTTTACTTTGATTAAAATGTATGAGATTATTCAAGTCCTACCATTTGTCATTAAAGAAATCCAAAAGTCTAGCAACCCGTTGAACATTGCTTCCCGTTTTTGCTTGTGATCCTTGATTCAAAGCCATATCTACTCGTGCCCCTTTGGTCACATGTCTACAGGTTTCTGCCGACAAAGCGTCATTTGTTACTCAACTGCATCAATTTCAAATAGCGGCGTATTGCCATTGTAGTGGTGAATAACAGGCTTGGACCAGCTTTACCCCAGCGTGCATTCAGGGAAAGTTAGCAACAGTGGATAGGTTGTCTGTCACATGTTAAATATGCATGCAAACAATTAGATAATCATGAGGAAGGATGTCAGTAATCTGAGAATCTTGATCTAAACTCCATATTCTCTGCATGAAATCTTTGAACAGGGCAAACGTTTCTGGAGGTAAATTATGATTAAATGCTTCCAAACACGAAGCAGCTTTCCAATACAAACCTTTCTGAAGGAAACAAAAATGATCAGCTGTTTTTTTTCACTGCTAATCACAACCTGAAATCAATGCTGCATAGACCCCGTACACTGATGCTCTATAAATTAGGACCAGGAAACACATACATAATTGTAATTGTAGCCATGATGAATTCATAGGCTTTTCGACAGCAGGGTCATTAATGTACAACCAGTCTATCAGAGCAAATGCTCTCAGAGTGACATGGATACTTTGCTCTGCAATTAATCTCACCAATCTATTTCTAGCCCTGTTGAAACAGGCTATTAAACCAAAGAAAGTGCTAAATTGCCACATCACGAGAGAAAATCGATCTTTTTATGAAATGTGCTTATTGACAAAGCACTTAAATTAGATATTGTAGAAATAACAGCTGGGCTGCCTCGGCCGTTGCGTGCCCACAGTTTTACAATGCTTGGAGAGTAATAGACAAGAATAAGACGCGATGCATTAACCAAATCATCTCCAAAAGTAATTTAATCCAAATTAAATGAGTTAAAGCATTATTTGTTTGTAGCCATTGTAATTAATCCAAATTCAATATATGACATTTCATTTTGATGCACATTTCTGTTTTTATTCTATTCTCAATTACAGGTTGAAAACATGACTGAAGAGTGCAGCTTCCTTGTTGAAGTAAAACTATCCACCATTAACACAGCAGAATTAGTCTGCTACAAATAAGTAACTACAAAATATACAGAGAAATCAGCTTTCCAGCATTTGTCGGTTATCAGTTTAGCAAAGGAAGAAGCAGATTACTTCATGTAATTTATGTGAAAACCCCTGTAGCTACAATCGGCATTTATGATCTATACTGTGTAAAAGGGTCTTAGAAACCAAATTATTAAAATACTTGTGACATATTTCTGCTCTGGTGGCACATTGGATGTGTGTGTGTGTGCGTGTGCGTGTGCGTGTGCGTGTGCGTGTGCGCAACCTGCCTTCATCTGAAAGACGGCACATGTTGTACCCAGACAGAGTGAAAAGGAAGTAGAAATGTCAGCAGTCTTAATCAATATTCCCTGGCTACTGTATGGGCGCACAGATTTTTTTTTAGGCAGGTGTGCTGCAGGCAGATGGTGAGAAGAAGAAAATGAGAGTAAACATCAGCCTAGAGCAGCTCATTATTCCTGGAGCTTATCCTGCACCGCTCCTGCCATCTACGCATTTTCTAGGCAACATTTCAGATATCTCCTCTCTCTCTCTGAACATCCGTCTCCAGTGTTGCTTCAAGAAGCATCTATATTGAGGAACTGCTCAGGCATCGAATTATACAGTCAAGAATAGCGAGCTAATATTTTAAGGGTTCCCCAAATCCACGATATACATTTTTTTCAGATTTTAAAAGGTCACTACAGGTGTTATTGTTATTTTGTCCATCCCATTCATATCAACGAGGATAGACTAAGTCCTAGAAACACCTGTCACTAGTTTGAGCTAGCTGTACCTGATAAAATGGCTGAGTGTGAGAATAAGTGGTGCACACAGCAGAGGCCAGGTATCTAATGAGTGAGGTGACTGTTTAGACATCTTGTAACTGCATTAATAATGAGATACAACACATCTGGATCTGTCGGATTTAGCTCAGCAGGGGATTCATTTGCAATTCTGCTCACCAATGTCCTGCAGAAAAACCTGAATGTAGTCAGATATCTTAAAACAACGTTGAAATACCTTTTGAACAGGCATTTCATTTCTTTGTTGGTTTATTGTTATTTTAATTTAATTGCGACGGTATGTGTAAAAGATGTCTTGTTTTAATCAAAACATTCACCATCTTCAAAAAATGCTTGTCCAAAAACAGGTGTTAGGAAAAATAAATCAACTAAAAAGGCCACGCGGAGAGCGCAAACCTCCGCTAATGCCGTTTCCATAAGTGAAATAGTATTACGTGTTATTTCTTGGGCCATGCTACACCAGAGCACCAAGTTACATGAAAATGGAGCCAGTCATTTTTACGTAAACCTACAGACAAAACAAACTGAAAACAGAAGTAAAAATCAAAAAGGCATTGATGGACTATGTTTGAGGTGCTCTGATAAAACGGTACATAGGTCCTTACATATTTCATCAGAAATAAATCACCTTCTGTAACATAACAGCAGCACACAAAACCTGTTTGTGTTTATAATAAACTGCAATTATCTCTGACTACTTGATAAATATCTTCGTTTTCTGCAGAAGCTCAATTTCGAACACAGTTGAACCAAAAGCGAAGGATGAGTAATAGAAATAACCTCTTAAAGATGCGTTAGCAAGGGCAGTGAAACTCGAGAAGTACTCAGCTCCTCTTCAAGGTGGCTTATATGTGGCTCTCAAAGCTTAGCACTGAGCTGACACCATTTTCATAGCCTTTACATATTGTCCCCATTCATTCAACCTTTCTTAAGCAACGGGTTGACACCTCGCATATGAATCATGAACATCAACTTTATGGCTCTCTCCCGTGAATACATTCTGAACATTAGGACGAGGATATTTCCTGTACGGCGGCTTGACTGAGAATAATATTAGGCCATTAATTATTCTAGTCGCACCTCATTCGCTGCCACCCTGACACAAGCAGCCATCTATCAAGACTCGTAGTCGGGGTAAAAAGAGAGATGGAGACCCATCTGTTGGGCCGTCATAATACATGCATTCTCTCCGGGGAGTCGATGGCTGGCCAAACGCTGAATGATCGCGCAACCGATGCCACGACGGTGCCAGCCAATCGTTGACCATCTGATGCCCGAAGCAATCTCCAAGATTTCTCAGTCTGCAAAGTGAAGCGCTCAATTAATTGAGATGTCTGCTCGCGGAGCCGAAGCGAACCGGTTAAAATGTGCTCACTTCTTATCGCACATTTCATCAACTCTGCCTGCTCACTCGCGCGCACACAAAACCAGAGACTTTGTGTCACATGTGCTTTCAGACTCAATACAACGTCATTTCAATTTGAGCTGGAATTAATAAAGAT
>JBAMJR010000151.1:1097500-1177500 GCA_038501785.1 Myoxocephalus aenaeus | reverse complement strand
CATAACAATATCTTGCAAAATATCACTACAACCGCTGTATCATATATTTCTCGGAGTGTCCGCACCAAAAAGCTCAAAAATAAATGCGCGTTTTTACAGAAGTATGGAATGGAGGAAAAAAAAAAAAAAAAAAAGCAAATCTTCCAACTTCTAGTATCTGGGACCAGTTAACGAGACAATTTAGCTTGAATGAATAAATATATAAATAATAGAGAACGATTCATGAAATATCAAAATAGCAGAAAATTACTTTCCTGTTGATCCTCTAATCAATTAATTGACTTAATGTTTCAGCTCTAAAATTAAATAGGTCTGTTCAAACCAAATGTAAACAAAATTGTAATGAATGATAACAAACAAACATGATTTCCTGACTCCCCCAACCCAAAACCCCCACAAAAATAAAACAAAAATAATAATAATAGTGCCCGAAAATATATATTTGTCTTTGAAGGGACAGTGGATGGGCACTCTGGCAGAACAAGTACAGAAAGTCATGTCCTGCCAGACCCTGTGTCTCTGACGAACAGCTCTGGACTTGTTGGTAGCACAGACACCTCGGTGTGAGCTCGGGAAAAAAAGCAGAGGGCTGCGCCCCAGCTGCCTTTCTCGCGAAGACAAGACTTGCATCTTCAGAACCTTGTTAGTTCTCTGAAAAGGCCACCGACTAGTTGGGAATATTAAGCAGCCCGTGCTGTCGGAAATCAAAAGGATTTTGGAAGAGAGTGGGAAGCTTCTGAAAAAGCTTTGATGGTATATATCGCTCAATCTCTCGCAGATATGACGGAATGAGGAAATAAAGACAGGGGAACAAAGGGCTTCTGAGAGGCGGGTGACAGCGGTTACTCCTCTCTGTAGGATTCTGCATATGCGTATACGTATCATTATGCCTCAATCAGAGACTTGCTCTTAAAATGTCAAGACTTCTGACTGAGACTGAATGCACGTGAAAGACCGAAATAGAAAAAGAAAAAGAGGAAAGTGGGCCACCGTAGTGTATCTGGCCATTTATCATAACAGGCACACTCAAGGAAGGTCGTTGTCTCACTTCCAGTAATGTCCAAATGCAGACCACATTTACGGCATTAATAAGTGATGTCAGTGCTGTAACGCCCAGCACCACTGCTTCTTTACTCTGTGTACAGGAAGCATCCATAGACAACGAGACGCAAATGGACAGACATTTTTGGATGACTCCTAATTTACTTTCTATTTCCGGTCTGTCGTCTGCTGGGAGGGGGAACCGTAATTAGGTTGTGGAGAAAGAAGGGGGGTAAGAGGACAGTGGAGGGAAGCAGAGCAGAAATTGTTTTAGGAATTCTGTGAGGGAGAGGAAGCGTTTCAACCAATTCTCTTTCGAGGTCAGGTTCACCAAAGAAATTATTTGATCACCAGCGGCCTTTCCAGGAATAATTACAGACACAGCAGGTTCCTGCTAAAAGATTTAAAAAACACATAAAAGCCATGATGTGGTTGTTCTGGTTGTACTCAAAGACAAACATGTTCATTTAATAATGAGAAAATTAAACACTTCGCAAAGAGATTACATTTTACTTGATACCCGTCTCATGCGATACAACCTCCCTTTTGTCACAGAACAAAATAGGTTGTTGCCCTTGAACCTCATCAGATTTCCATATTAGATACGAGAAAGAAAAAAGTTAACTTAAAAGTCACAGTGGAGATAATCAAGAGAGAATAAATATGTAAATGCTCACGAAAACTGAAGAATTCAACCGAAATCCAGCAACAAGGATGAACATGTCTGACAATGGGAGAGGTACATGTCTCTTTCTGCAGGGTGACAGAAAACTAGTTTGACAGATTGTACAACAAGACCATGCCAATTCTTTGACACCGTTCACATGTCCAACAGCTTGTTAGTCAGTTTGTAACCCAGAACCTCCATGTGGCTTGGCTGTAACACGTCTGCCATGGTCCAAATCTCCACTGGAAGCATTTCAGAAGTGGAGTCTCTCAAAACCATGATCAGTTAGCTTTAATGTAAGTATACATATGAAATCAAGATGTGAGCCATACGGTAAAAATGAGGGGCCAGATACATGAAAATGAAAGGCCAGATGCATGAAAATATGTAGGTTCACAACTAAAACTCAACAAAAATGACATAAATACACATTTAGCTTATGAAGCCGTGCGTACGCATGTTTCTGGTTCATCGATATCAGCAAAGAGGTGCAACAATATAACTTTTTTCAGATTTGCTGAGCCCGAATACCAATTTGAGTGCTTAAAAATACCATTTCAGTTCTGACAACTTTGAAAACATGTTTTATTATTATTCAGCAGATGTTCTTCACTTTCTCAGCATGATGCTGTTGCCGACATTTTAACATACAAACAGAGCATTGTTCTTTGCAGCAGGGATGTTAATAATTAACAGCGCTATCAGTTATACAGCCAAAGGAAATATAAAAGAAATGTAAAGGCTGAGGAAAACCCAGAGGAGTGGCTTGGGAATACTGTGTCCACTTTAAAAAGGTCAGCCCACTTTGAGTGGGCCTGCCGCAGGTGGTGTTGTAGCATTTATTCACTGTACACACTGCACTATATTTAATCTCAGCCATTTTATTAGACTGGACAAATTCCAAGTGTGATATTTATGCTTATATTTAATACAGTGCCCTCAAAAATCCCCACAATGGAAGAAAAACTGTGTAATGTCCATGGCGTGCAGACTACCATCTATTAACAATCCCACAATGTAATGCATTGTATTTTATAGGCAAGAAGTCATGCAACACTACACCCGTCAGTAATTAGGAATAATGAGTTAATGGTGAAATCTCAGATTACTGTTGCCTATCGAGTAAAATAGAGTGTATACTACATATGGAGTAGCGAGTGACCTACAGAGTTGTCCTATTTACTGCAGGTGGAAACATGAATGACCTCATTCATTACCTGGAGATAAAACCTGTCTCCGTACGAGGCAATGGTGCTAAATCACAGAAATAAGTCCAAAGGTCGATTAAACAAAACCCTGAACAACAAAAACACAGCCGGAAATTTACGAAGAGACAACTTGGTTACTTTTTTTGTTTATCTATAGATCATTTTATCTACGACAACTCATGTGCAGTATCCTTCCCTTTTTCTGTCCAACACAAACGCCGCTCTTTCCGTGGTTGTATAATCAGAGTGTCTGTTTTACATTAGATGGATAAAGTGGGTTCAAGATATGACTTTGAGATAGCTATGGTAAATCAAATTCATCATCGCCAACAGGGCTGTCAGAGCTGAGCTGAATGGCTAATGTGCTACTCGGGCATGGGATCGGGTATACAGGAGGTACGGGCGGTGGAGAAGCAGAGGAGAGGAGACATGCCTGAGCTTTGATGGTACAGCAAAGACTATTTATTCAGCAGCACTTCGTCATATGTGGAGCGCACAGAGACAGCGAATTCACTCCCTTTTCTGCAGTCAGCATTCCCGGGGCTTATAGACTTCAGCGGCATTCATAATGAGAAGGCTGATGTAAAAAGAAATGAAAAAGGGAAAAATGAGGAATCATTAAACTCTCGTGCAAAAAGAAATGATCATGAACAGCTCATGCAGTCTGTTGTTCGACACTTACATTAACTAACACGGGAGATCAGTTGTATAAGAGGGCAAGGCTTTCCCTCTGAATGAAAGTGCATACTTGTGGATTGGCCAAAACATTACAAGTGACTGAGTATTGGGTTTAATATTCTTAACAAACACTAATCTGAAGGAAACTGAATTTAATTCAGCGTTAAAGCTTTAGACCAATCTAAAGAGGAATTCTAGAATCAGTCTCAGTCTTCCAAATTCTGATGTAGAAGCCAATCTCTTTGCGTTTGCCTGATCGACTAAAGCCTTTTCAGAACTTTGAGAACAAAGGTACTTTTACATCTTCTCCTCCCCAACATGTCTTTTGATTGTTGGAGGAAGCAGGAGCACCCAGGGGAGACCCACTCATTGGGGAGAACAAGCTTCCTCCAGACAGACAGGCCAGCAGGTTTTAGCCGTCTTGCTGTGAGGCAACAGTGCTAAACCACTGAGCTATTGTGCAGCCCTTTTGTAGCGTAAATGGCATTCGAATGTTGTGGTAATATTTGAACAAAGTTGTCGACCAGTCAGCTCAAAATTAGAACCCCTTCTGACCTGCCAGCAGCTCATCAGTAGAGAGGCTGCTGAAATGACAAAAAAAAGTCCTGTTCTTTTTGTAGGAGGAGAAAAGAGCAACGGAGGACAAGTTTGCGAGAGTACAGCTAATTTAATATTGAAGAAAAGTAAGTAAATTAACGCCGGACATTTTACAGACACCAGATAAAATACCTCCTGACCCCTTTGTTGATTTAAGTAAAAAATGTAAAACTAATTACCTACACTGACTAATAAACACATTTCTAACAGATTACACATATTTATTCTGCTCAAATGCATCAAGAGGAGCACAATACTTTTGAGTGCGGGCTATGTTTGTTTTTGTGCCATTAGAAACACAGGAAGTGATTTTAGCTCAATGCCATAATTAACTAGACATGATGCAGATATATCCTCATGGTGGCACAACAACAACTAAGATTATTAAAAGAAACGAGCATCAAATCATGAAAAACATCCTAAGAAGTTACACTATTGACTCTCAATATGCAAAGAAACTGTCAAATATGAAACTGATGATTCCATTCAGCTGCTTCCGTTTCAGGGTCCTGGTATTGTGAATTGTTAATGTCAGTAACTGACAAAATGTAACACCTTGTTAACATTAAAAAGACTCTACTGGAAATGTTGGATAATCCAGAGAGAAATCAATAGCAAAGTGTTTGGTAGCCCTTTCTCAGTATGGGCATTTAGTACAAGTGCAAGCACAGGTGTAATTAATAACTTTAATGGTAGCTCTGTTACATTTAGTTGTTCCGGTAAGCAATATGAAGTGGAGTGGCTGAACGATTGGCCAGTTTGACAGTAAATCAACTGACAAATGGGGGCTCTTTTGACCCAAATTAGTTAGTCGACATCACAAGTTATTGGATGCGTCCGAGAGTCCAGACGCAAGGCTACGAAAGAGCCATGAAGAGAAGCCGAAACAAGAGTGCTGATGAAGCAGCTGCATTTGGCTGGAGGGAAAACACTGCTGGGACACCCTTTCCAGTTTAATGTGTCCAGCCAATCCAATAAAGACTTAACAGGTCTCTGGGGCCAAGGTCGAGCCTCCTACCTCAAAAGAAGGAAAACTTCATTTGCAAACCTAATCAAGTGTGAATGTCACGGAGGCAGAGCGAAGGAGACTTGTGGAAGACTAATTTGGTTCAGGGAAGATGAGAGCTTCAGAGTCCCCCAGTTTTGCAATTTTGGAGGGTGTTGAGTTGTAAAGATAGCTATTAAAACAATTAACTAAGACATCATTTAGCTGCACTGGGTAGTAAGAGTGGATGGCTCTTATAAGAACGAAATAAAATGGCAGCCCAGAGACATTTCACTACACAAGTTTCATGCACTAAGCGCTTCAATTATCAAACTGGATGGAGAAGAACTCCTTCATATAAAACCATATATTATGATTTGTAGGCTTAAATTATTCGTCTGGCCAGTTACTTTCCTTCTTTGACAAAGAACCAAAAGACTTTTTTTTCTTTTTTAAATGACAGTGCAGTGCTGCAACACACCCTTTAGCATGTGAGCAAGCAGGGTCGAAGCATGACTGAGCTTTACAGACGTTATCACGGTCCACTGCTCAAACGTGCAAGTGTTCAGTAATTTCGTCACTCCTACATAATGCAGGAGTCACAGTCCTTTGGAGACTTTTATTTCTATTTTAATTCATGTGACAGACAAAAAAGGTACTTGCTTTGTCTGACCCACAGTCAAGAATGTAAAGGTTTTCACTTTCCTATCATACAAGACGTAGCAAATGCAGCAAAATCTTCACACATGAGATTTAGGAACCAGAGAGGGTTTGGCATTTATGCTTGAAAAATGGATCTAACAATTAATTGACGATCACAATTGTCACAGTTTAATTTTCTGCTGATCAATTATCTGACAACACTTCTTGCATCCGTTTCTTCGTTAAAAAGCTTTATAGAAGGGTGCCCTGGTAGCTCACCTGGTTTAGCGCATGCAGCATATATTAAGACAAAGTCCTTTTTGCAGTGAACCGGGTTTGATTCCCAGGCCCTTTGCAGCATGTTATTCTCTGTCTCTCTCTCTCTCTCTCCAAGATATCTATTTATCCAATGAAGCAGAAATGGCGAAAAGAAAGAGCCTTCTAGATATACTCCTTGCTAGTTGTCCTTGAAGTAGATCGCTACACAGTTCCTTAAATTAGCTCATCTGGGGGCAACTTTCTGTGCTTACTTTCAGACGGACCAACAGATGAGCGTTAAGTGATACAACTGAAGCTGCCTGCATACATGTGGTGAGTCTACAGTTAGCATGACTCAGTCACAATGGCTAGGATTTTGAGAAGACACGAAATGTGACGATGCATAATGAATAGAAAGTAGCAGAAAAAAAAACACTATTTGCACAAACACCAACACCAAGGACAGAATATTAGACAAACAGGCTTCGTGTAGCCGTTGTAGAGTTAAGTTTTTTTTCCACCTCAATTCCATTATTGACTACAATTGTTTGAACAAGGGAGTGACACAGGAAGTCTGCAGTGAGTAACAAATGAAGTGGGAAGCATTCAGCTTGTCAGTATAACACAAGAAGTGTTATTAACTTTGGTTGCACAGAACACAAGCTGAGAGACAACACGGTGGCATTTCTATTTACTGCCATTGAATAGACACTTGCAATACAGAAAGACTGCTGCAAGAGACAGTTGTGGCTGGGAATAACAGCACTACATTACTGGCTTCAATGTGTGGCTAACCCACGTGCATGAAGGGGCAGGGCAGTGGGGTTCTTGGGTTTGGGTACCGACACCGACAGAAGGCAAAGGCACAAGCAGGCCACACATGATCATGAGCCAGCCAACCGGAGGATCTCGCTCCCCGTAGAGTGTTACAACTCCTTGGATCAGCCAGCTCTTAATCCTTGCTACATCCACAATACAACATCTCTGTTGGGCACTTTTTTCTTTCTGAAAGTCTTGCTCACTAAAAGCCAAAAAGTATGATGAATAATGAGACTGGAGCATAGGATCATATCTGTCTGCGTGCCTGGGGGCAACTGGGGCCATTCTTTTGTTGTAGGGGGGCAGTTGGTATTTAGTATAGAGGAGGGGTGCAGAGGAACGTGCCTGGGGGAGGGTTATGAGTGCAAAGTATGCCGACATAAGCTGTCTGCATGTTGCCTTTGAAGCAGGCCATGGTTGGCTGTTCTATGAGGGTCACAGGGCAAGGGTTTACAACAGCAGTGTCCCACAGCCAGCCCGGTCTCATCCAACCCCCTCAACCCACTGCCAAAAATTAACACAGAATGAAGGCTACAAAACAAAAGCAGCCATTGTGAAGTGCTTGTTGGGTTGTGAGCTTTCGAGTCCCCTCGAGAAATTTAAAGTAGGACTAACTTTAAAACCATGAAGGTCTACTGAGGCCAAGTAGTTGATTGCTTTGACAATTCTAACAAGAGCGCCAGACCTTTTCGACAAGGTAAGGCGGCAGGTCAGTTTATAAAATGTGTGAAGTCAATTGTCAAATGGAGATTGCAATCATAGAGCAAATATAGATAATTGCTGTACGACAGTTTCCCTAAGCCATCAAGCTGGGGCGTACAAGAGAAAAAAATATCGATCTTCAAACACTGACATTAATTAAGAGGTCAACACTGTATTATGGACATCTGCAATCCAATGCCGAGACCAAGCTATGGGAAATCTGCTAGATAATCACCTGACCTAGATGTGGGGAACAAAAATGAGCACCATTTTTTGAATCGCTCATGATCATCTCCAAAAAATTAAGCATAAGTCTTGTCCCTGTATAATACAATCTAAATGTCACCTAATCCTTCCTTAAGATTATAATGTTGAGTTCTTCATGAACTTTATAGAGCACACAGAGGTTTAGGAAGTGTCATGCATGCAAGCCAAGACAGACCATCCCTTTGTTCATTAGTCTATTATTTAGCTTATGGACAACCTGGCTTGTCAATGCATTAGAGACAAAGGTCTCGGCACGAGCAAGCTCAGCAGCTACAGCAGTGGGGCAGAAAATACATCCTGTAGGTAGAAGACACATCAATGGCATGTCGGCAAGCCAAAATAAGGTATAACAGCTTGACGCCAGCAATTTACAGCGCTGAGCTATTCTGATGGCAAATGAAGCAACAAATACAAGGCGGCATTCTTCTTCCCTATATGTGCTGTGAATCTTTTGTTTGTCAACACATTAAAGATTTGCATTGCAAGCTTGTATTTAAAACAGCACTGTATTTTCAATGGAAGCTCCTATGTTAAGAAAAAGGGGAAGTTGACACAGAGCAGGTTTAAGTCAGGAAGGGTTTTGTGCTCAGTGAGAGAGAAAACATCAGGCCCTTTGTATTTTTAAACAGTATGGAAAGAGAGTAAAACAACTTGCACATGGCATATCTTTTACTTTGGAATTTCATTTCAAAGATTTACATTTTAATTTTACCCCTACATTTATGCTGATTCTGAACTTTTAAGATTATGATTTTATAGATAAAAGAGAATGATACAATCTTTAGTCATGCTTTCAAATATGTCAGATTTTCACAAAATCGTTTCTTAAAGTAATTTGGTAAAAAATAAATAAAATGACATCACTTGCATGACATTTCTTGCTGCTGCAGACATATTATGGATTTGCCATCTAGCCAGCTGACTGGTTACACAAAGAAATTGGAAAACTTCCTTCACAGGTCATAAGGAGGACAAAAGAGTCCCAGATGGTTCAGCTCCCTGCTACGAAAAAAAGAAAATCAAAAACAGGTCCTCGGTGTAAAGTGGAGATAAAGCCTAGCCTGTTTTATCAATATCCTACATCCACTCAGCAGGCTATTCAAGTGGATCACAGCAATAAAGAGTCTCAAAGGACCAACATACACAAGACAGCAGGTTTGACTGCTTCCATGCGAGAAGGTGGGAGATGAGGAGCGGGAAAGAAACGGCCAATTTAAAAGAGATTTTCTGGTCAACTTCAGCAAGAAAAAGGAGCATCAACAGTGGAGCTGTCAGCTGCCAGCTTGGTCCCAAACGACCCACATCGGATAATCCCTCTTCTGCCAGTAGGAGTCGGCAATATGGATCCAGCCTTATGTTGAAAATAGGTGATTAATATCATAAAGCAATATATCAGGAAATGTAGTCTAAAGGCCATTTTCTGGAAATCTTGAGAAAACGATGAACTAGCCGGATGGGAATGTCTGTTTTGTGGCTCATCCTGTGAACGAAGTATCTGACAAATCAAGGTACTTCATCACACTGACATTAAAAGGGAAAGCTACTTTGGTAGAAACATGATTATAAAATCTATACTGGTGAGAACTCTCCATTGTCACATGACTTCATGTTTTGGCCAACCCTATATGTAAACTTCTCCCGGAAATACATGTGACATTAGCTTTGCATGGTCAGATGAGATCTTTTTTTATCCATCATTACAAATGTATGATTGGTTGATAATATAAAGAATAATACACTTTTTGAAATATGCAGAAACTGACATGAGCAAAAAGAAATGTCCTATATTATAATTAGGTTTACTACATTGGAACCTATCTTAAATATGTATGCTGTTGGCTCTTGTTGAGACAGACATGTTAAGACTTGGCAAAAAAGCTCAGGCATAACAGTACGATAATAGGGAATAATATTCTTTCACAAGCAACTGAGTCAGAGAGCAGGTCTCAGGTACATGTTTTACAGTTTCTACTTTGCTCCCACTCTGCAGTAAGAGTACTACAGAAAAAGGGACCAAATGAGTAGAGTTCAATATAAAACACCATTTGACAGCTTTCTGTCCACCTCAATTTCTTAAACGGACCATGCAGTCGAACTAATACAAGAGAACTTCAGCCACAAGGACACTTGGACTGTTTCATGCCGTCTGGTGAAATGTGCTGATGAAGGGCACTCATCAGACAACAGATTGAAATGGCTTTGGAAGGACTCGCATCAACAATATAAATCACAGCACGGCGACACAGAACTGCACTCGGCCAAAATCAGCAGACAGCACTGGATATTTAATATCTACTGGAGATAACAAACTGAAGGGGGTGAAATATGGGTTTAAAAACTACAACTGTGACGTGTACATCACATAATTATGAGGATTTTGTGAAACTGCAAATAAGACGCTGCCATTAAAAGACACCAGGCACTATGAACAAAACAGCATCACGCTCAGAGCCCAGAGGTGCATCTACAGGGCTGTCAATATCCTACATCCACTCAGCAGGCTATTCAAGTGGATCACAGCAATAAAGAGTCTCAGAGGACCAACATACACAAGACAGCAGGTTTGACTGCTTCCATGCGAGAAGGTGGGAGGTGAGGAGCGAGAAAGAAACGGCCAATTTAAAAGAGATTTTCTGGTCAACTTCAGCAAGAAAAAGGAGCATCAACAGTGGAGCTGTCCATGAACAAATGCTTACATAATTGACATGCATGTGCATTATGATTTTTTTAAAAGCACATGTGTAATATGGAATGAAGTCAAATGGAAGACACAATTGAAATACTGTGTGTCTTAATCAGTGGCGGCTGGTGACATTTTTTTTGGGGGGGGCGCAGTTGGGCGGCGCGGTTTAAATAGCACTCCACAATGAGAAGAAAAGAGGTTTGGAGTAGAATATTCTAAAAAACAAAGCTTTATTTCAAGAAAACAGTGCTCAACACTGTCCAACAACAACTATCAACAAACTGTAACTTTGGGCATGAGAGGTTCAGAGCAGAATGGTTTAAGAAACATTCAATGTGGTGGCCAGAGCAACTTCAGGGAATACATTGACGTCGCATTCAAACTGGGGGCCCTGCAGTAAGGTGGCACTGGTGAGGTGGTCCTTGAAGGCAAAGCGTTCCCTGGTGTGTCCAAGTATGGTGTCACAAACCTACAGATAAATATATATAGAGAGAGAGACAGAGACAGTAAGATAAGTTGTGGGGAAATATCTACTACAAACAG
Organism: Myoxocephalus aenaeus; assembly: GCA_038501785.1. Taxonomy (NCBI): domain Eukaryota; kingdom Metazoa; phylum Chordata; class Actinopteri; order Perciformes; family Cottidae; genus Myoxocephalus; species Myoxocephalus aenaeus. Next base: position 1,166,410 of record JBAMJR010000151.1, on the reverse strand, counting down.
GCTTCATACTACAGACAAAAAACTATGTTTTGTGTGTCTTGATGGCTCAGCAACATAGACAAAAGGCCAGGAGCCACCTTGATGGCTGTAGCTATGACACACACACACACACACACACACACACACACACACACACACACACACACACACACACACACACACACACACACACACACACACTCTAACTTGTTGGGGGTTGAATTGGTATTTTAGATAAAGTTATAGCCTGATATGATATCCACCCAAATCTAACAATGTCCAACATGTGTTCTGCTGTGGGAAAGATAAAACATTAAACTCTAACACAGGCATCTGCTGATTTTGACACTCACCTCTGCAGCAATCCTTCAAGCTCATCTTCCTTCACAGCCCGGCGCTTCCTCGGCTGCTCAGAGCCACTGCTTTGCTCCACACTGAGCATCCAGCTAACAGCTCCGGTTAGCATGTAGCTTGAGGAGAAGCTCCGGGTGTACGTCCTCCCGCGGTCACTGCTTTGCTGCTGAATATTTAAATCCGGACGTTCGGGTCCCAACTCTTTCAGCCTCTTCTTGTCAACATCTGATCGTGGATTGAAAGGTGTTTCGCGTAGAGATACCACAGAGTTTTCAGTCGCCATACTAACATAATCAAAGTCTCTGCTAGCTGTGTTGCTCGCGTAGCTACGTGGGAGCTATATGGGATGTGAGGGAATGATAAAGGTCTCTGAGTCGACGAATAGTCCAACCACGTTGCAATAAGAAACGATGTCATTGGCTAGGGCGCAGATTTGTGCGCCCGAAGATTCACGTTTCATCCGCCAATGAGAAGCTGTCCTTGCCGCAACGAGGGTGAAATGTTTGTTCGCTGCCATAGACTCACATTGGGCCGGCGCCCCAACAGGGGGGAGGGGCTTTTCTCAGTGATGATGAATGGCGATATATTATATTTGGTATATCTTAAGTGGTTGTTGACAGGGGCTTACGGTCTCCCACACACATTTAGCGCGTCAACGCGGTATATTTCTTATTTAAATTATTTGGTATATAATGTTTTTTGACAGTATATATTATATATTTTTTTTCTTCTTTTTTTTTTTCTTCATCGCAAAATTTTAAGAGGGGCGGCGCCCTAGCGCCCTCTATTGACGCACCGCCACTGGTCTTAATACATAGAAACATAAGATTGTATGAAAATAGATGATGAAAGCATCATCAAATAACAGAGTATATGGAACAGAACTGGAGTGTGAATGTGGATTTAAAAACATCATGCTGTGTTTGGCTAACTTTTGAAAAAGGTACATTTTGCACCACAGCAGGAAATAGCCTTAATAGATCCAAGAGGGGCGTATAGAGTTGTTGATCAATACCAGTGACTAAAGGATTACTCTGCCAGGTGCTGAGATTTATGGATTTCAAAGCGCTTTGTTTGGGTCTAAATTTGTTCTTGGTATTTCGAGTCTAATTCAGAATCTCCTCACTTCCTATTGAAGTATTTACTTGTGTTATCTATTCAATAGTGTTCACATGTACATGTTTTGCAGAGTGATAAAGGCCTTCTGAATTCAGCCTTTCCAGGCATTTTTTATCAACTCCGTGTTCCGATTAGCTGACTGCCTAATTAGCGAGCTGCCAACTTGTGCCAGTGCTGCTGCAATCTGCCACCCCTCAAAAATAGTACACACACACTCTGTGAAACAAGATTTTGTTCGCAAGACTTTGTGAGCACATTTCTGGAAGCCCTGCCTGACTATGAAACCATATACACACACACACACACACACACACACACACACACACACACACACACACACACACACACACACACACAACTTCTCATTCTTCTTTCTATTAAATCGTCACTAATTCTGTTTTCTGCATTACATGTATTTTGTATTTTCACCAGTTAGTTTTAAGCAGCTTTAGTAGACAAAATCTATAATTCTACAAAACCAAGCTTTAAAAAAGATGTAAACCAGGAAATAATAAGCAATGGTTAAATCAGTTGAAACTAAAGTTAGTTTTATACATTTACTACTTAAAACTAGCATCATATTCTTATTAGATAAATCTATTAACATTAATGTCCAATTATATACTAGACAATTACAGTGATGTGAAACAATAAGCAAAGGCATGATATGACCAGTGACAGACTATGGAAATGTCACATGAACTGTATATTTATCCACATGGATATACAACCAAATATATCAACGCAAGTGCATGAAGGAGAAAGTGTTTAATTTAAGAGTGTGAATATTTGTACTGGTGTGTATTTATATACATTGCTCCAAGTATGTAATAAAGTGTGAATAGTTAAGTCAATCAGGGTAAAAGGTATTCATGCAAAAATCACACACACACACACACACACACACACACACACCTTATTTATAGGGGTGGGGGGGGAATAGATTCAGCATAGTATCGCGATATTTTGCTACACGGAAGCCAAGTATCGATCTTTTATTTAAATCAATTATAAACTATTGGTCCTTGAAAAATAAAATCAATTGCTTTTTCAGCCCACTAGATGGTGCTGTGTTGTTTTGTGGTGAGGTCAGCGGAGGTCCCGGATCAGCGTGATGGTAGGAAGTTGGTAAAAACAAACATGGAGACATCCGAGAAAGAATTTAGAAATGCGGCGTCCGTGTTTAAAGCAGACGTCTTGACTTCCTGTCACTCGTAGCGCCGCTGCTGCACAGCTGTTACACGAAACACGGGACAACATGCGCGACACGCCGTCAGTCAAAGACGTAAAAAAAAAAAAGAAAAAAAACATAAATCAAACTGGCTACGGGTCCTCTAGCAGCGTTGGAAGCGGCCGTCATTCAGACGCACTTCCTCGCGTGAAATCCATCGAGCTGTGTGCGGCTATGGATAATATAAAAAAAAAAGTATGAAGCAGAAAGAGTGGTTATTTCCGTGGTGAATGGCGGAAATGAAAACTGCACGGAGATAAGCCACGCCCCCTCTCCGGCGCGTCCAGCTGGAATTACGCGACTATAATAATGAAGTGACTATGTAGACTGTAATACAAACAGTTCAGTTTGTCAGGTGCAACATCGATGACATGTTGGTCAGTTTGTCTGCTTGACAATCACATGTTGCTGCAATAAAAAATTATTGAAGTGAGATGAACAGACTGAAAACCGTATCTTCTTAGATACAATATGTTGACAAAGTTTTCCTTTGAGGACAATTTGCGGTGGAAAAAAGGGAATAAATCGCAATACTCAATATATCGCAGTATCGTGATAGTATCGAATCGGGACCCAAGTATCGTGATAAAATCGAATCGTGGGACCTCTGGTGATTCCCACCCCTACTTATTTAGATGGTTCACAATGGCATAATTCATCAATGATTTGAATGAATTTGATGATTACGACTCGACAGCTGTGTGGCAGCGAGCAGAAAACATTTTGACGGCACACCGGAATATGAAGAGCAATACTAAACATAAATGCATACGTGGAAACGCATTTCTTATTCATACCATGAATAACTACTGATCTTCTCTTCCGCCTTTAAAATGTGAGTGGTCTTCCACTTCACTTTCCACTAGGAAAAAACAAAACTGAAAAATGAAACCAGAAAGCACTCGACAGAAACTTTTAGAAATGGTAGCCAGGCTGGCTGCCAGGGACTAATGTTGGTTGCCAAAGTTGACAGAATGGCTGCCATAAAGTCATAGATTGTAACTGGAGCAATAATGTCTCTGGGTTATCGCACATCATATTTCAGTTTAAGTCAAGCGCACTAAAAACATAAATAGTTTCAACCACATCTCGCTCCCTTCTTCTTCAATAAGTCAGGAAAGAAAAGGTTCAAGGGTAACTTTCAGTACGAGAAATTATTTTCTCCTCCAAAATATGTTTTTGTTTTGATGCGGCACACAAAGAACGTGTTACCAAACTGTTTTTTTTTTCTCGAAATTTAGTTAATTTGAAAACTTTTGCCAAGACAGTCTGACTTGCCATGTTCATACTCTCACATGTTGCTCACTGTCCATTCAGCTTCTGATTCATGAACTCTGCTTTGCTTCTCAAGTTTTTTGCCTTTTCGTTCATTTGGGTGGAAATGCATCAAGCAGTGACAACACTCTGATGACTGCTGACCCCGTACATACTTTGAGATTCAGTATATCTGACAGTTTTAAAGGGATTTCAACACACAAAAGTGGTCGTCAACAGCATCAATCAGAATAAACTGTTGGTCTTGACCCCTGACAGACACTGACATGCTGAAATAAACTTAATTCCAGGCGTGTTAATGGGGTTGTGCGTGCACACAGCTCAGATAAGTAAACAGTCACATAATTGCACATCATAATTTCCATATTCAGTGTATTATCTTGACTCAATTGATTATAGCCAAATTATTAACGTGCATGAGGCATTTTTGAGGAAAGAAGTAGGCGTGTGATTAGTGAAACATTTAAACATGTTTCAGCTGGCTCCTGAGCAAAATGTGAAGCATTTAAGGTATTTCATAGTCAGTCGCCGTAGTAAAAAACTACTCTGTATAGCCTGTGGTGTAGTCTGACATATGAAATCCAAATCATAGCAGTAGGCAGAAAGACCAAAAGTAGAACATCCATCATTACAATTGTAATCTCGATCTCCCCAAACCAGACGTAAAAGTGAAGCTGTTCTCCTTTCATTCAACTGGCTAGTTGATCGTATAGATATGAGGGTATTTGTTGTGTTCAGGACACACATGGAGCCCAGAATCTTCACATATTTAGATATCACACACTGTGAGGTGCAGACCAGCAGAAAAATAACCACTGTAATAAAAAACTAATGTCACAAAACTGACCTGTCATATACTCTGTTTAATTCCATCAAATGTTTTCAGCCACCTAGCCTTTATCATATTTATTAAAAAAAAAGGGAATAAACCTAGTACATGAGGAATATGTTATGTGGCCTGTGAACACTGCAGTACAGAAATGCCAAAGTAGGTTTGAGCTAATTTATAACAATGGCACAATAAAAAAATAAATGAAGGTTTTTAGAACGCAGTGGAACATTCGACAATATATTATTATCCTCGCTTTTAGCTTATAAACTCACAAATGCACATCATACATCACACAAATTGACTGTTAATAACCCAGTCATAGCTTCTTTCTCTCTCATCCCCTTTCTGTCTTTCTCGAACAGAAGCAGCTTCGGCACTCGACTGAAACAACCGCAGTGTATCACTGAACGACACAAGAGATCCTTCCTCCCACTGGCTTTAAGCAATCACAAGGGATTATTATCATATATGACTAAAAAAATATAACACAGCACCACTGTGCAGTTAATTCATTGCTTGTGATTTGGAACATTGTAACCCCACAAATTAATTAAACCATGACACCCTCACACGCACTTTGTTTATTTTTCTACTTTAATTTTGATATGCATGTACATTTTAGTTTATGGTGTACATAGTACATTTTAACTTTTATCCGTATGAATACAGCCCCCATCTTATCCTCGGCTGGACATTTAGGAGTATATGGGCACTTAACTCAATGTCAGTAACCTGAAAATAGCCTCTTGTCATCTACATCAGATCCTTAACAATTCACACTGTTAACAGCTGTGTAGTGACCAAACATAAAGGGATTAGGCTGCAAAGAGCTGGTATGGAAAGACAATTTAAGATGTATATTCAAGGACCACTAAACAGCACATTTAGTGCCACTGGGTCTCTGATTGCTGTATTACCAGAAGCACAATTACACAAAGTGGTCTTTTACCTCCAGTCTCTAATAACAGGACAGCTGCAGTAATGCGTGGCGCTTGTAGGTGGAAATATCGTGGATGTGGGGGGGAGACTTTGAGGATGAAGAAGTTACTGCACATTAGAAACAGATACTAACCCCAATATCAGGGGTGAACTTGCAATGAAAAGTAGATATGTTATGGCAACGAGTTGCTGGTGAGACTAATATTTACTGGACAGCAAAACTGCCCTTTAAAACCAAAGACGACTGGACGTTAGCTAACTAATAAACAAGTTAAGTTTGTCAGTTTCTGGTCTGGTCCATTGACCAAAAAAAAAAGAAGCTTGTCATCACTTCGTCGCGTAGCCACATCATCAAACCCCCCATCCAACAGGACAATAACGTAAAACGCTGATATTTTTTGGCAGGAAGACCCAGCCAAGCTAGCTAGTAAAGCCACTGCTACTTTAGACTAAGCAGCAGACGTATCGTTAGCATACAAGCTAACAGGGGTATTGCATTCCGGAGAGTCAACGCTGAGCTTTGAAGTTCCTGTATCCCCCCTCCGGTTCCGTTAACACGCGCCGAGCAGCTGAAGGTTGCATTAAAAGACTTCTGACGGTTAATTGATGCGCAGAGACAACATTGTGACAAGACGAGGAAACGAAGATCTGGTCGGGGGTTTTAAATGTTGTCTCGCTGATGTAGAACTGAACTGGGGGGAAATATATCAGCTAGCACTGCATGCGAGTGTGTGGACGAGGGGTGCCGACAAGACGTAACGTTAGCAGCCTTACCTGGGGGATTAAAGGTGTCCTAAAAAAAAAGAGGCGGTGTTTGTTTGGGAGCCACCAGAAGTTGTTGTTGTTTCCGGTCGGTCAGTTAGTTTAAAAGAGTCCTGTGTTACCTCAGGCTGAGTCAAGGTTCAACCGAAGAGACTTGGCTGACTGTGCTGCCTCCCAGCCACAACAGCGACTGACTACAGCTCGCTCAGGAGCTGCTTCTCACTGGGAAGGATATGAAGTATCGCGAGATAGTACGAGAGCTCTGAGATGTCTACGAACCAATCAAATTAGCCGGCTGGAGAGAGCGTTTGTTTTGTTGGTGTTCTGCATGGTGCTGTGTGTAAATAAAATAAAATAAAATAAAAATACAATTCTAAATTACATAAAAATCAAAAATGAAACTAAGTTAAATTAAAACACCATGGTAAATAAGGTTAATACAATTCAAATATAAGTACAAATCATGTTATTTTGTGTGAAATCTCATTCATCTGTAGTGAGCTTGGCAAAATTCTGTTTTAAAAGAGCAACTTGCAGGTTGATATACTAGATTTACACAAGATCTTTCCTGAAAATTACCATTTAAAAACTCAATGCATGATTATATATATTTTACAGACATAATGGCAGAAAAAGTAGTAGTTTTGTCACATTACATTGTCATATTATTTGACATAATGGAGCTATTGTCCCTGACACTGCATCAGCTCAACTTCCGGTAGTAGATGGTGGTAGTTTGAGCTGTTGTAGTTGACTAAATCTGCCTTTTCCCCATGGTTTTATATTCCAAAGTATAGAAAAAAAGTATATCCATTTAAATTATTAAACATTTTTACAATCATATAGAACACATGGGAACAGCAGTCTTATTTTACAAGTGTGCAGCGTTAACATCATAAAAAACAAAGCAACTTAAAAAAAGGTAACAAACAGCAATAAAAAAGGGTAATATAACTAGCAATTAAATAATATAGGCATGAACATAACCGTAATAGTAAAGAATAAAAACATCAGTAGTATGAATTAATCAAAAGCATCAGTCAAGAGCATATTCATAAAAACATACATACTAAGAGATCACAAGAATGCTGAGCTTCAGGATCTGTTATAAAGCAAAGCAATTACAGTAATTACAGAACCCGTCGCAGAAGTCAGTCTGCAGAATGTGTTGATACATTATAGATGTCCAGGTGAGAAATAGGGGTTATATGAGATCATATGAGAACTTTATCAGTTTAGGTGAATGAAAATGTATTTATATTTACTGAAACCCCTTAAACTCCCATAAAAAAAATACACTTTTACAGACACAAAACAAAAAGATATTATCTGCAGGTATGCGTGTTTGTGCTTGGTTTCTTTGCAACAACACTTAATACAGCCTCGGGCGGCATATAGAGATTAACCGGGATGTTAAATGATGCTTTAAATGAAGTTTTAATTTCATAAAACTACACCTCCATTAACTTCATCCCCTTCCCCTTTGTGTTCCTCTTTCACCCCCCTGTCTCCCAATCAAGTTCTTACCTTACCTCTCCCCGCCCAACCACCTGCCCCCTTGACCCCATCCCATCACACATTCTCCAGTCTATTGCTCCTGACCTTCTTCCCTTTCTCACCCATCTTATCAACACCTCCCTCTCAACTGGCTGTTTCCCTAACTCCCTGAAGGAGGCAAGAGTTAACCCTCTCCTGAAGAAACCCACTCTCAACCCGTCTGAAGTCAACAACTACAGACCTGTCTCTCTTCTCATCCTACCTCAACGACCGCACCTACCGGGGTAACTTGGAGAGGCTCTGTGTCTGAACCTTGTCCTCTCACTACTGGAGTCCCTCAAGGCTCCATCCTGGGTCCTCTCCTCTTCTCTCTGTACACCAACTCTCTCGGCTCTGTCATCCGCTCGCATGGCTTTTCCTACCATAGCTATGCCGATGACACCCAACTGATCCTCTCGTTTCCCCAATCGGAAACACAGGTAGCAGCACGAATCTCTGCCTGTCTGACTGACATCTCTCAGTGGATGTCCGCACACCACCTGAAAATTAACCCTGACAAAAATTAACTACTTTTCCTTCCAGGAAAAGGCTCTCCCACCCACGACCTCACTATTACCTTCAACAACTCAGTGTTGGCACCGATCCCGACTGTCAGGAATCTCGATGTGACACTCGACAGTCAACTCTCCCTGACTGCCAACATCACTGCAACAACATGTTCCTGTAGGTTCATGCTGTACAACATCAGGAGAATACGTCCCCTTCTCACCCAGAAGGTGGCACAGGTGCTCGTACAAGCTCTGATCATCTCGCGCCTTGACTACTGTAACTCCCTCTTGGCAGGTCTACCTGCTAGTGCCATCCGATCTCTGCAGCTCATCCAGAATGCAGCAGCTCAACTGGTTTTTAACCTCCCGAAATTCATCCACACTACTACGCTCCTCCGCGACCTTCACTGGTTACCGGTGGTCACCCGCATCCGCTTCAAAACATTGGTACTGGAGTACCGTGCCACGAACAGATCGGGTCCAATCTACATCCAGGAAATGGTAAAACCGTACACCCCAGCTCATTCGCTCCGCTCAGCTTCTGCCAATCAGCTTGTAGCTCCGTCGCTGCAAGCTAAACATAAAAAAAAAGTCATGACTGTTTGCTGTCCTGGCTCCTCAATGGTGGAATGAGCTCCCCATTGACATCAGGACAGCAGAAAGTCTCTACATTTTCCGTCGCAAACTAAAAACACATCTTTTTCAACTACACCTTGAATAAGGAAGGGCCGTAGTAGCACTTCAGCCACTTAAATGGCACTTACTGATAGCGCTTTGTGGTTTAACTTTATTGAAGAAATTGTACTTTCTTGATTCTTGTTCTGAGTTTGTACTCATGGTTGAATTGCACTTATTATAAGTCGCTTTGGATAAAAGTGTCAGCTAAATGAAATGTAATGTAATTACATCAAAGAAAGACTCAATGAATGAAATGAATGCTCAAAAAAAGCATAATGATTAATTAATCAAAACAAGTATAAATTAACCATTGGCTTCCTATGGCATTCTGCTATCATCTGCTATTATTTCAAGTACTGCCTTCCATCTCACGTCTGTCTCTCTCCATAATGCATTATTCACTGTGTTCAAGCCTTGCTCTCCAGTTAAAAAGAGTGACACTTGATTTCAGTGTGGTGAGGACGTGTTAATCTTTGGTGATAAACCAAGGGTGTTAATAGGCTCGTTCGTTAGAGCTGCGCCTCGCCTGGAATCCAGACGAGAGCAGGGGGCCGTAGGCGTTGTCAAAAAACTGCGATCAAGTCGGACAGTTTTAGACTGCTTTCAAAGTATACAGTCACAGAAAAAATGACTTCCTGTTAGTTCCGAACTTTTGTCTACTTGTAGATTACAGATCACGTTTGGATTTATTCATATGTGTTTGTAAATATATTTTTCCACAACACGTGGTGTTTGCTGTCAGATCTAAGAGCCAATCAGCTCTCTGATGTGGCGACAGCCAGGCGTTTCCCATCATGCACTGGGCCAAGCAGTCGGGGGAGAGCTACTGCGGCGCCTGGCTCTGAAATCGCCGGCCGGCTTGCTCTTGTGGGATTATCATTGACCACGTGTGCGTGACGTCAGAGCAGGTCGGGACCAAGTCGGACACAAATCTAACCAGCATGCATTGCGCGCCGATCGCCGTCGATCGATTCTGCGCAGAACTGTCTCATCTCGAACGAGCCTATTGACACCATGCTGCACGATTGTAAATCTTTCAGTGGTAGAACTTGTTAAAGATCCTCACAAAAAAAATCATGTCACGTTGCATTATTGTTTTGTTTTGTTTCAGTGTAGTCCCAATCACACTGACGTTTCCCTTTACTAATGACTATAGTTGCAAAAGTAGTGGGAATATAAAGTGGATTGATCTTCCAACACGCCCCCAGATACCATCCCTTCCTGTTCATCCCTTTAATTCATCATCTTGACTTTGGTGTGGAGTTTCCATGTTTTCCACATGTTTGTGTGGGTTTCCTCACAGTGTTTTATTTTCTCTCCCACAGACGCAAATTTGTATGCTTTGTTCAGCTTTGTTGTCCTTGTTTTAACTGTGTGTCTGTGCGCATCAATTGTTCTCGGCACTGTGTGTAAGAACAAAGAGAATCAATGGACACTGGAGTCAAACATATGGTCCTTGGCCAATAAGGCTGTTTCTGCTTCTCATTATGATTTCAAAGAGTAGCCTGGAGTATAATTCATCTTTGTATGATATTAAAAGGAAACAGCCCTGTGACAGACTGGTGACCGGCCCAGAATCTCCTTAGCTTTCTCTTCAATCAAACCCACGCCTCCCTGCAACCCTGAAGAAGAATACAGGAAATAAAAGCACTATTGTCAATGATTAAGGCAGAGTGCGCAACAGTATTCTTAACGGGAGGAAACACTGCTGGAATGTCTTACATAAAGTGCAATCTTAAGCTTTTCTTTGAGCTCTAATGCCTTTTTCATGAGGCTGCACGATGACATTTCAGCAAAGACTAAAATAAATGAGATAATCCCCTCTCTTCAGTATATGCTGATGCCTAATCTTATGAAATACACTATGAGAAAGAATAAAAGAAGATGATATCATCACAGGCAAAGATGCATGATGCAAGACAGCAACATCTCCCTGTGCTTGAGTGTCGTGTATGCCCCGAGGGTTGTCATGGAAGCTGAGGATGCTCATTAAACCCAGTTGGTGTAGATTCACCACAGTCTACTGGTTTTCTTAATAGTTGCAGGACAAAGTTGCATGCACTGTAGACTTTGAGAAAATTCAAGCTTTTTTATATGTATGTTTTATATTTACTGCAAAAAAAACTGTCTCATTCACAATAAATAAAACAATTGCAGAGCTATATGAGAAATTCATATCACGATAAGACATTGTCTGTTGATGAGTTTTAGCCATATGGTGCTGTGGCTCTAGGGATGGCAATGTTGGTCTGTCTGTCTGTCTGTCTGTCTATATGCCAGACTGAAATATCACAACTAATATTTGATGAATTTGGTGCAGACATTCATGGGGCCCAGAGGGTGTATTCTAGTGACTTTTTGGATCCTCTGACTTTACCTTTAACGCAAGGGAAATATCTCAAAATCTAACCTTTGGCTTCGCACCAACTTTTGTATGGCATTCATGATCCACAGAGGTTGAAGCCTAATGACTTTGGTGAACCCCTGACTTTCCATCTAGTCCCACCATGAGGTTTTGGGTGACACTATTGAATGGACTCCCATGGCTATTGGTACAGACATTTGTGTCCCCCTCATGATGAACTGCAATAACTTTGGTGATCTCTTAACTTTTCATTAAGCGCCATCATTAGTTTTGATTGGTCATAAACTTTGAATTATCTGAAAAACTAATGACACTCCTACCAGCCTCAATTGTACGTTGTGTTTAGTGCTAATTAGCTAATGTTAGCATGCTAACACAATCATCTAAGATAGGGAATAGGGTAAACAATAAACAATGTTAGCATGCTCCCACTGTGTATGAGCTAAGCCTCAAAGCAGCTAGCATGGCTGTCGACTCTTTTCTTTAAAGTCAGATATGAACCCAAACATGTGATGAGACGAGGAATAATAGTATGTTCACTGAGGTGTTCATGTGTTCATTCAAGCAGAATTATTCGTAAAGATAGATTATGCCCATTATGTTCCATTGTTTTAAATATGTTGTTCCTCCATATACCTTTTAATATTACTCTTTTGCAAAAACAAGGAAATTCCTGGAGATGTTATTTTCCCAAAAGCATTGTGTGAAACTGGCTGTGGGAGGATAGTGGTAGCCAGACAATGTGAAGCTCTTCAGTGTGAAATATTGTGCACTGATTATGTTCAGCTTGCCTTGGATCTCTTTATTGCAGCGTTTTTATTTCTTTATTAATATTTTTTTTTAAACTCAAGAAACCAAAGCCACTGGGCTGTTTTTAATGAGAGATTATGTTATATATGTGTAGAAAACCTTGGGTAGGATAAGTCATTTTAACAGAAAAGATGACGTGCAGAAGGTAATTTGATTTTTAACAGAGTGTTTATGACATACTGTGATCTAGACGAATAGTATGTTTATATGTTGATCTAAAACCAGAAACGTCTTCGAGATATTGAGAAACATGACATAATTAACTGCGTGAACTCTTTAATGTAATTGTGTGAGAAAGGTGTGAGAGTAATGAGACTGATAACAGATTTAAATATAAAGGAAATGTGGCTTTACAGCTCATTTCTCGACTCAACTCGTATGCAGCATGAAATCAGTCATTCACTTCCTGCAGTCGAGTAATATTCTGCACTATCACTGCTGAGAGGAAGACGTCCTGCCAGCACAAGTACAGATTTGGGATTATATAAAGGCAATTCAAAGCAGATCATTTCCGCTTTTCATTCCTTCCACTGAAGAAATCATAACGAGAAAGGGAATATGTGAGGCGCTTTTGGTGAAGACTCAACAAGAGTTCTTCAATCAGCAGGGAGTATTTCAGAGCGTAATCATGTTTCTGATTGACAAGCACCCTTCTTGCACTTTCGGTCGCTGAGGAATAAGGAATTTAATGTAAATGATCAGGATTTTTTTAGCAAATTCCACTCAAAGGCTGATTAAACACATCACAGCTGAAGAGATTTCTGGGTGTTTTTTGTGCCTCAAACTCTTAAAGTCGATGCTTACCTCCAAGTTCAAAATGTGGACTCACTGAAGCTGTTTAAAAAAGAATTTCAAACACCGCTCCTACTTTTAATACCCCTCAGAAATCATTCCAGAGCGACAGAAGCAGAAAATAGGGATTAGCAGGCTTAATGCTCTGTCTTAAAAATCAAATTCCCTCCTTAAAAATGCTGCAAAAACCAGAGTTGGATAAACCTTCCTGGAAAATGTCTCTGAGCAGAGTATTGGCAGTAGAAAATAGAAGAATTCTTTGAACAAGCTATACAAAATATAACAAAATATTGGATGCAAAATGAAGTGTGTGTGCAGATGTACCTTTCTCCCCTGCAGCCAGAGGGATAGCTGGGAGGATATCTGAGGTCACAGTCCTCTCTCTCTTGGTCTTTGTAGCGGCCGCCAACTCCAAACTGACTGACTGAGTGAGATAAGGCGCTCAGAATCCCGACCATTCATTTGATCTATGGCTATTGGTATTCAAAGTCTGTTTCTCATTTCAACTTTTGGAAAAGGAGAGGAGGTACGGCCCTTTAATGTGGCGCTCTCCGTATCTGACATCAACCTCAGGCACAAGAAAGAGAAATGAGCTGAGTGACAGCGCTATGTGGACGGAGAGAGGGAATGGGCTCACTGTGAATGGAGACATTCAAAATAAACTTCTCCCTTCTACAGCTCCATCAGTGTGACACCATCTAACCATTTCTTGGCCACGACCCCGGAATGCCACTCTGTGATTTGTGTGCTTTATACTGAGGACGTGTTTGTCACATTATGGACCCCAGGAAGAGCCGTTGTTGCCAAAGGGGATCCAGACAAACTCAAGAAAACTACAAAAATAGCACGAACAAAGAGTTTCATTGTCTCGTAAAACACACAAAAACCCTACGCAGACCATTCAGTTTCAAAACAGTTTGTTTGTTAGATTGCTAATTTACATTCTTAGTCCTCGAGTGCGATATAGTTCCGTTGCTAATGGAAGAAGAAGGAGAGCAGAGGGAAATACTCAAATGATAATTTTCACACAAGGCACCGAGGGACATAGCTGATACAGGCCTGGATGCAATTGCCGTTATAAATGAATTCCCTGCAAGCTGTCTGGTTTCATGATATACAAATGTTGAAAAAAGAAATGTTGGAAAAGTGTGTTTGACAAGGTACAAGCACTCAAGTTTGACTGAGACTGAGCAAGAAGTGATCTAGCATCCATGTAAATATTTATTTATTTATTATAACATTCACATACAAGTACCCAGCCCACACAGGCTTATAAAAGACTAAATATATTGTTCCAGTGGTGAAACATTCATCAGACACAAAAACAAAGACCTCTTCTGTCCCATGTTGGAACAATATGTTCTTAATCAACAGACCATCTTCCCTTGTACATCGGGAACAACCCAAGCTTTGTAAATATTACACTGGAATTTATAAAACTACAAATAAATGAATCATGATATTTTCTCTCTGTAATCCAGGCATTCCCAGTAGACGTGTTAACAACTCTGTTCCAGAGTCAAACCATGTCACACATAAACACATATATTTTCTTCTTAAATGTAATTCATGCTGACATTATGTCTGTGGATCGATCTGTGAATCACCACTTCATTCACACAACAACGTAACAGCACTCCTCCACGATTGTTAATCTCTACATTTATGCTGATCAGCTAAAGCCATTTATTAGTTGGCATGTAACGAGAGCACTTTCGCACTTGACGCTCTCCTCAAAGGCACCGGATGAGTCACACAGACGCTCCGATTAGATTAGGATTCCTCACAGAGATGAGTCCGTCTGCCCGCCATTTGATTGATCTGAGCGTCCAGAGTCTTCCGTCTTTCGCTTTATCGGCTCTCTCCGGGTCATAAAAGATTCATGTGCTGTGGCTTCCAGTGTTTTTCAACGTACTTTAAGTAGAGCATCGCAGAAAGACACCGGGAGAGAGAACAGTGGCGTGTTGATTTTATAAATATTTTCTCAGCGCCTGAAAACAAAAGGTTCTGTTTAACCAGAGAACAAAGTGAAAGAAAGCTGACTGGTGAGTAAAGAAGATGAGTTCTTTAAACCAAAGTATCCAAGAAGCAATCTCAGTTATCTGTAAATGCAAATCTACTCCAAAGCCTTCTGCTCCTACTTTACATGAATGCAAACAAAGCTTGTGTTGTATTCCTCAGAGCAACAGATTCAAAGATTATAGATTTGTAATCTTACATATAAATCTGACATTAAATGTGACGAAATATGTTGTGATATATCTGTGATATTTACTTAAATATGTGAAAACTAGCCCACAAAAAAACTGTAATACTTCTGAGGCAATTACCATAAAGCTGCTCATGTCAGAGGTTATAGAACCGCTGAAGCAGGCAGCTCCTCCTGACAGCCAAATGAAAGCTCAGCTTTCTCAGTTGCAATCCATCATTGAGCTTTGACAAATTTGAGTCTGTGCACTTTTCGATTCATGCATATGTTGTATAATTTCATCGAAAAGGGAACCTGTCGTGATTTGTTTTAGGATCTGGAGTCAGTGAAGACAACTTGTGTCATCTTACCTCAGCACGAAATCCAAATGTATGATATTCTGAGAAACAGAGAGGCGTGCGCCTCGGGGTTCTGCACTTTAAAACAGCGACATAATGCTGATAACCTCAAGGTAATTGAGGTAGCTGGTGCAGTTGTATGGTCGGAGGATAACTACAGACCATGGCTCATTGTCACCGGGCCCCACCCTCCCTCACACACCAGTCGATACACACCGGTGAACTGGACGATTAACTGCGCTTTCATGGTTTCGAGAGCCGAAGGCACACGCGGCTACTTGAATTGGTCACGTGTGTGTGCATGTAACTTTCTCCTCTACTTGCTTTTTGCTTGCAGCAGACGTGGTTTGGTAGCTGTTCATGGGTGAGCTATTCGTTCCCAGTTTAAAAGAGGATCTCTACCAATTGTACACGTCAAAGTCTGCTTCCTGGTCTTGGGGAGTGCTGGAGAGAAGTGTTATATAGAGCCTTTTGTGGCTCCAGAGGTTGAATCTGATAAATTGCCTCAAGTGATGAAAGTTGAGTCAGCGTTGGTTGGGGCTGAAGAATACAAGTCTGAAAATTAAAATGTCGGAGGGTGAAGTGCTCCTCGTCTCTGCTTCAGGCTACAAATGCTACTAGCGTAGCACACTCAAATCTCAGACTGAACTGTCGGGGTTTGTGTTGAATTGTGGGTAATGTAGGCGCCAGGAAAGACAATTTCTGCTGCATTTTAGGCTGCGGTAGAATAGTCAAATAATTACCTCCTAACGTCTAACCCTAAGCACTTTTCCTTAACCTCTGTGGAAAACGTTACGGGGTCAAGGGAAGATGGGAAGGAGAATTCATGAGGAGTTAGGAAAAGACAACCGCGGTGTTTGGCAAATCCGACTCCACTTTCACTAAGCGACGTAGTTATGACGCGACGGCAGGCACATGTTAGTGACGTCAGTCTGCAGCGTTGAAACTACAATGCTGTAGTCCATCTCGGACCACAATAAAGAGCATCTTAAATACTTTGTCAGTGTTGCGTCATGCAGACGACATAAACAATCCGGTTCATGGTTTTACTTTATTAACGAGGTTGGAATAGAAATGAACGAAGGAATATGAAAGTGTAAACGTATTTTTTCCACAGAGTACAAAGCTATTAAACTCTCTTTGTTCAGTTTCAAACATGCTGAATTAAATACGTTATCCCACAAACGATGTGTGTCTCATATCCCTTTTTGTTGTTATGGTTTATCTATATGCAGATTATAATCTGATCATAAAAATATGCAGACAACAGTTTATGAAACACCACACAACTCGTGTTGACTTGATAGTGTTTTATTGTAATGTGACAAAATAGTTGATTAAAAAGATGATAATCAGAAACATGACTCAGAAACAAAAGCTCGTCCAGTTTAACTCTTTCATTAAAGCTTCTGTAACTGAAGTCAAATAAATAAAAGAATGAGGGCGAGAGAGAGAATATGAATACAGCAGTTTGGTCACTTTACAGCAGTTTGATCACCTCACAGCAGTTTGATCACCTTACAGCAGTTTGATCACCTTACAGCAGTTTGATCACTTTACAGCAGTTTTCAGCAACGTAACGTCCGTAGTTTGCCAGCAGGTTTAACAGATTATTGAAAGTATTTCAAAGTTATAGCAACGGTTATTTACATGATCTGCGTTTGTCGGTCATGATTGTCTGTTCTCGTGAACGGCCGAATGATACGTCACTTTAAATGTTGCCGCCGCAAGGAATTGTGGGTCAGCATTATCTCCTTTCCTTTCGTAAAGGCAGGTCCGGTGGTTCCTATGCTAAAGGAGCTAAGTTAGGAAGCATTGAAGCTCCTTTCCTTTGCGTTTAGAGAATTCGACCGGCACTTATCATGGCGGCCACTTAGGTACTTCCGGGTCATTTCACTCAGTTAGGAAGGTTCCTAACCAAAAAGGACTATTCGACCGCAGCCTTAATCCTTTGTTTTAATACTGTCCATTGTTAATCTGATAATGTTATAGTGGTGCAATGCTGAATCTGCTGAGTGCTCTTTTAATACTCATTTTAAAGTAGGGTGACCAGACGTCCTCTTTTTCCCGGACATGTCCTCTTTTCGAGACCTAAAAAAAGCGTCCGGCAGGGATTCCAAAAACGTCCGGGATTTTGCTACGTGCGGGAAAAAAGTTATTACCCCCCTACAAGTTTTGGAAATGGTATCTCCCTCACGTTCCACCTTCTTGCGCAAGCTCTGACTGTAGAGAGAACTGTCATTGGTCGACCGATCTCAACGTAAATGTAAGTTCACGGCATGCTACACACTACTGCTACCCTCCCCCCCGCGACGAAGTGTCCTCCTCCTCCTCTCTCTCTCTCTCTCCCTCTTACCCCCCCCCCCCCCCCCCCCCCCCCCCGGAGCGAAGTGTCCTCTTTTTCACAAACTCAAATCTGGTCACCCTATTTTAAAGGAATCATTTGACATTTTGTTTTCTTGCCAAGAGTAAGATAAGAAACTCAATACCACTGTTATAATTTGCCCATGGCTTTATTTGACGCTACAGCCAGCAGCTGGCTATCTTAGCTTAGCATAGAGAATGGAAGCAGGGGGAAACGGATAGCCTGGCTCTGTATGAAGATAACATAACCCGCTTACCAGCACCTCTAAGGCTCACAAATTAGTGTTATCTGGTGTGTTTTTTTAATTTTTTTATGCTAAGCTAAGATAACTCGCTGTTGGCTCATAAGACACATCTAATGGACACAACAGGAGTGGTATTGATTTTCTCATCAGCAAACTGACATTGAGTCAATATCTGTTAATTGCTCAAATGTGTTTGTTCAGGACCAAAACAACAAAGACTGTTGATTAATTTGTGGTTGCAGTTTTATTCTGGCAGAGGTTATAATTATCCAGCAGAGAGAAAAACCGTCAGTGCTCACATATTTCTCTCTTTACCTCCTGCAGGCAAGAAGTCAGAGAGTCACTGTGAGAGAATAGGAGAGTATAAGTGCAGCGCTGCCATATGCAGACACTAAAAAAGATATATTATTTAATATCATTTAAATGTAATTGATTTCAGGACAGAATAAGATTTTCAGATGATATTGAATTAAACGAAAAATGAAATCTCCTGTTCCTTTATTCTTGTGTTCTTCTTCAGTAAATCATTGATATATATTTATATTGTTTACTGTTAAATTCTTGAAAATGGGATGAAAAAAAGGATTAGGATGCCACAGAGAATTACTTTGGAGACCCATGAAACAGCTTGTTGATAATAAAGCACTGCCTGCTGAGAGGAAAGCAACACATCATTCATCGTAGTATCCTTCCCATTAAAAGGTGTAAGAGGCGTAAAATAACAAACCAATGTAGGATAGACAACACCTTTGCTCTGGGAATTCTAAACTATTCAAATTGGACCAATATGGATTTTATTTTCTCCATAGTCTCTGCCTTTCTTCTTAAAACTAGTGAGCAGACCATTTCCCTACAAGAGGAGAGTACGAACTGATGAGTACAAGGGAAAAAGGAGCAGATCAGCTTCATGAAGCTTCTTATGGGATAATGGAAATTATGCAAATGAGGCCTGGACTTTAAAAACATTATCACAAGTAGAAGTCGTAAAATTACAAAATATTCTTGAGACCAGATGAATTATAGTTTAATTTATCCCCACAGATTATCTCTTTTACTGCAGTGATTTTTCAGGAGGAGCGCAACTTTTTTTTATCAGGAGACTGAGGACAAGGTGCTTCTTTCTGAGAGGAATAAGTGGTCGCCTATCATGGATGTCTATCATGTTACAATGGCTGCTGCTGCTGTGTCAAAGGCTTGACTAAGAAATAATAATTAGCAAAGGCCATTACACAGTGGAGGAGAAGGACTGAAAATACAACCATGCTCGTGTAAGATGAAATGTGTTTTAGTAGATTTTTATTGAGATGGTTTGCATTAAGGTCAGCGGCGTGATACGCAGTCCAACAATAAAGTGATGTTTTTCACATTTATTATCAGAGTTCTCTTGTCCTACAGTTTGAAGTGGACATTAAAGTGGACCACACAGGTAGTTTTAATTTAGTCACAATCAAGTTTACTATTAACGTTTAGAGTCAGCAGTGTTACACCTAAAGGCAACGCATTTTTTCTTTATTAGTGTCAGCATGCTAACATTTGTTAATTAGCACCAAACACAAAGTACAGCTGAGGCTATTGGGAATAAAATTAGTTTTGCAGGGTCAAACCCCAAGTGACCTGATGGTGACGGTCGAGTTATTACACTTTATTATGAGTTGAGTGTCTGCACCAAATCTCAAGACAATCCGTCAGAGAGTTGTCGATACTGGTGGTGCTGGAGGTCACAAAGCCAGTAGGTGCATCCTCTGAGAACCATGAATGTCTCTAAATGGCCCAGTCCAAAACATTTTCACTGGAAAAGTGACGTCCTGGTGGAACTAAATGCCAGAGGAAAAGTCAGAGGATCACCAAAGTCATTAATTCATCCTCTCAGTACCATGGATACCAAATGTAATGACATTTCACTTAAAAGCAAAAATGGTTGTCTTCATGGTGGCGCTGAAGGAAAGGAAATACATCTTTCCGTCCAATATTTCATGGCAATCCTCTTTGCCTAATTCCAGCGCACTGTACAGATGGTCAGATCTGTGTTCAATGCTCCTCCACTTCATTACAAACATGACGAGACTGCTGCAGATTATCACTCGGCAAATATGTAATTATGCATCATCCACCGTGCTGAAATATGATTAGGCAGAAGCAGGGATGTTTTGTGTGAATGTGTGTGAGATAGAAATAGACAGAGATGGATGGATGGATGTCGTGACAGTGTGTTCTGTCTGTATGAACTGCATGATCGTATGTGCACAACAACACTGTAGACTGATTGAATCCCAGGAAGGTGAACAAAAGCAAACAGTAGAGAGCTAAGAGTTGAGTTAGTTGAAAAGAACGAGGCAGAACATGACGCGTACGTATTCAGGCGCCGGCGAATGGTTCAATAGCAGAAACGATGTTCAGATGAATACTCCTAATGTTCTCATATGTCTCAGCTACGGTAAACCAAGGAGAGGCACATCGAAAATCTTCTATATATCACGTTGATAATCTCAAAAAATCTCATCCCACCGCAGATGAAACACAAGCACCATCTCCAAAGATCAAGATCAATCTGGGCTTTTTAAAGAAGTCTGAATATTAATTTTCATGCGGTTTGTTTTGAAATAGCATGCTAGTGGGGGGAAAACACTAGCAGGTGACGGGAAGGAAGAGGCAGAGAGTCTGCACAGTAACTGACTGCTCTAGATGAGCAGAATGGAGAGGCCTCATTAAATTTTAATTGCAGCGCGATGCTGAGTGCATTGCCATCTACATCAAGATGCATGTGACCTTTTCTTTTTTACTTCTACGTGAGTGTGTACAATCGCGTTTGTCTTCGTGTGAGCTTAACAGCCTTGTGATTAAATAAAAGGATGTTGGGGAAAACACAGGCACAGTTCATTTTCACCATTTGCATTTGGGGATGTGGGAATGATTAAAAGAAAAATAAATTCAAAGCAATTCTGTGTGCCATAAGAATAATCTGCATTTGGGGATGTGGGAATTCCGTGGTAAATGTTCTACATGTGGCATGCATGAGACGTTCTGCAAATAGCATGACTGCTTGAGATATGAAAAGAAAAACAGCGAGATGAATATGTGAAATGAGACACCCCAAATCCTCAAACGTGTTTCTATAGGAACAATTTCCCACTTGAAGACAAACACCACACACAGCAAACACCATGAGACTCGAACAACACAAATCACACTTCAGCATCGAGAATAAAAGTTCTTCACAGGTTGATGTGAGAGTCACGTGAGCAGGAAGCAGCTGGCTCAGTATGCATGCTGGAGGAGATTAGTGTGTGTTTATCGTCTTCCTGTCCTGGATGGGTGTTGCATTACAAGGTATTGTTTTCAAACTGCCAGAATCAATTAATATGAATAATGAATGTCGAGTGACGCTGATGCTTGTGAGTGCTCATTTTGTTACAGCTCCCGTTGTTCCGGCACATGAAGAGAGCGGTTTAATTTTGCAAGAGGGACAAGAAGCTAATTATTTTATGGACAGAAGTAAAATATTCTTTATCGAGTTAAAAGGCACCACATGTGCTCAACAAGCTTCACACCACAAACTTGTGCACTCCCGGGATGGCTAAACATGATCTATCCTGGACCTCATCTCGCGTGTGGACTGACACCGCTGAGTGAAGACAAGAAACATTGATGCATTACTCACACTAGTAAGATCACTTTACACACTTACGCAACCACATCTGGAGGAGTGGCACACATCAGCCAGGTCAACAGGCACTAACCTGTGGTCACCGAGCACCAGCGGACACGTGGCTCTTTACAACTTGCTTCAAAATGCTCATTTTCTGCTCAGTAATATCACAAATTTAAAACATACTATCCACTATATCATTAACGAGGTTGAGGAGTGTCGTAAAGTAAGTAAACTGAACTAGTTTAATATTGAGACTCCTCTGGTGGCAAAACAGAAGTCTGATTGTATAGAAGTCTATGAGAAAATGACCTTGATTTGATTAGCTGTGTTAACAGTGTGAACATGAGTTTATGGGTTTAGTTGTCTGGGAATAGGCCCTTTCCACAGCTTTTTGAGACGTCATATCTGGTTTAACACAGGTGTTAACTCATCAAATTAATTATAGTCCCATTCTATTCAGCGTGTCATTCCTTCCAGTAAGCCAGCATTAACAATACCAGCACCCTGGCCCGCCTGACTGGAACAGGGGCATAATGGATGCTACTGCTATTTACAATCAAAATGAGATCGCTGGCTTGACACGCTTCCTTGTGTTGTTCTGGAGATCATCCAAGCAACATGGATGCATTAATGTTGCATGTGTCACACTCCTGAAGTAGGGAAAGAGGTTATAAATAATGTATCAGATATTAGTTGTCAGTGTCATGATGGTTGTTCTGTTCTAAATAATTAATAGTCAAGGTGTCGACCTTTGACGCTGTGAAGTCTGAAAAGGTAGAGCCCTGACGTCATAAAAAAAAAATTCAACAATGTTTGCCTGTCTTACTTATTGATTATGATGTTGTTAAGCCCGTAGTTGCTCTCATTTACAGCAAAACCCTTATTGATTAAAACAATGACTTTTTTGTAATGAGCTGTCCTGATGGACACCTTCAGAAATCAAATAAATGCATTTTGTTACTGGATTTTTGTAAGGAAACTTTCGACAGCAATTATTCATATAAAATGTTTCTCCATATTCAAAAGAAAAAGTGCAACATTCAGACTTTCAGATGCAGACAAATAGAGAAAAAGAGAGAGACATTTCATTTTGTTGGCCTTTCACTTAAAGGGTTGATAGCAATATTTATTTTCTTTAAGAGTAGCGTGTTTAAACATGTGACATGCACTAATTTAAATTAATCAATTGGGATTTGTTGTTGCAGCTCTGCAGGTTATAGCTACATTGATCTTTTAGCATTTACATTATTGACTGTTATCTCAATGAGCAATTAACAAGTTGATCAATTGTACCCAACAGCAGCAGGCAGTTTCATGAAGTATGAGGTGCATTGTCTTCAAGATCAGCCCAAGACTAAAGGTGCAATATACATGACTCTATGTTCAGCGTCAACACGTAAGAGTCGTGCCCACCCTTCGGTTCCCCCTCAGGTAAACACTGTCAGCGCTGTGAGCACCTTTACCGTTGTTTGCACTGTTAGCTACAAACTGCCGGCTAGGCTGGCTTTGTTGGAAACCCAAATGCTGCCAATCTCATAGAGCACCTTAAAGTCGATAGATCTAAAACCCAAACAAGTCTTCTCTTATCTGAAGAAATTACATTAATACAAATGAGTACGTATGTCCCTCTCTGGCAAACACATTAAGTTAATATATTACATCAATGCTTTATTTTCCTATATGTTCTGATGCAGTGAACTATTTATTTTGCTTCACATAGTATAAGTCAGTCTTGGCAGATTTACATACCTCTTTGTCTTGCAGCTGCTGTTTTAATTTTACACAGAATATGAGCAACCCTGCTTGAATCTAGAAGCTGCCAAATTGCTCCAAACAACAGAAGAAACCCGTCACTCTAATCAAGTCTCTTCACTATTTTTTTAAATTTTATTTATGTTCAGGCAGCTGCTGGTGGGAGATGAGTTAATTAGAGCTGACAACTAAGTAACATTATGAGAAATATTCAATGCAAGGTCTTCCTGTGTGTGATCACTTATGTTGGGTACAATGGGCATAAAGTGCTGCCATGTGGGGAAAAGTGGAAGAGCTTGATGATTTCTGCAGCAGCGATTCCACTCTGCCATCAGTGTGCCATAAAAACAATGTGTTCACCTTAAACATGCCTTGTTAAATGATTAATTAAATAAGGATGTGATGGTGTGATCATCTATAATAAAGAACAATTGGTTTGAATTAATTTCACACATGTGCTTTAGTTTTTCCAATGTGTCTTTTTGTCATATCAACAATCTATATCATTATCTATTTCCGTTATTTCCAAAAGCTGCTCAACATGGACTGTTGATGCCATCTCTTTTGAACAAATATCACCCTCTTGTGGTACATTTACTCTCGCAGTACATTTTCGACAAACCAGTACAGTTACATTTACACATGTTGCCCTGATTGTATTGCATCATAAGAAAAAATATTTTCACCAATATAATACAAGCTTGGTAGATTCTAAGGGACTGAAGATTGACTGAAAAGGATTTGTTAAAACTCAACAGTGGGTTTTTAAATTGATTGACAGGTGGAAGAAAAATCTTAAACTAGGACCAGAGGTTAAAGACCCGGCGAACTCACGCAAAGGTGTTTTCAATTATTCTGGCTGATTAGACTTCTGCTCAGGTTGAAATAGACCTATTTGACTGGGCATAGGAAGAAAGGCACAGGTGTTACTCGTAACATTAACGATGCCTCTGTAGTTGGCATCACCTTTATTTAATCAGGTGGACTCATTGAGAGCGACACGTCTTTTGTAAGACAGACCCGAGTACGGCGGCTAAAATGAAGAAAAAAACAAAACATAGTCTGATACACAAAGGCACTTGTATCTCAGACAATTACAGACATTAGTGAAAAGATAAAGCTATGACAGCACCAGGACCCTAAAAATTTTTTTTGACAGGTAGGTGAACAGCACTACGGTGAGGCTTCTTCCCATGACGCCCTGAGTCATAACACATGTCAAAATGTCTTCTGTGAAAAACAGGAGGGAGATGTCAATCAAACTCAGTCTGTACACACCCACACAGTCCTGAACAGACTTCTAATGAAGCAAAAAAAAACACCTGCTGGAGTGCACCAACAGCAGGACCTTTAATAGAAACATGTTTTAAAAGTATGCAGTGCTCACATCCAAAACCTTTTCAGGATCATTAGTTTTACTTTCTAATGACCCTCATATTCCATTAGTGTTGCTGTTGATGCATACCTGGATTGTAGGTCTTCCCAGACTGCAAAACAACTTTTGGTTATATTTTTGTCTGTAAAGACTTCTGATTATGAACAACATTTAAAGCTTTCAGCATAAAATGAAACAGTGCTTTAGATTTTTTGCTGAAAAACTGAATGACTTTTCAATGGAATCAGTTGTTACATACATGTGCACTTATATTCATACACACACACACACACAGTTTTCTTAATTTATATGTTGTCTAAATGTTCTTTTTTTTAATCTATGTTTCACTTTATTATTATTATCTGTATTCACTTTATGTTGGACAGTAGAGAAACGGGTTTTCATATCTTCTGTATGTTTGCACATGTGGAAGAAATTGTCAAATAAAGCTGACACATACACACCTATGTGTTAATGTATCACGGCCTGTTTTGTCGGTTCGGTTGTTTCTATCCTGAGTCTGTATGAACTTATTTATTAAGTTGTTTTAACCTGAGCCTGGGTTTATAACATCTGCTTTAGCTCATCTGTATTGTCCCTGTTTGATAAACCAACCATTACAAATGAACATTACCTCTACCATCCACACAGGAGACACATGCACTATCTTCTAAACACTACAGTATCAAACATCAAACCTTATTCTAAGTATAATTATTCGTCAAAGTCACTTACCTATTTCCAATATAGTGAAGCTTATTGTTCCAGTGGGCAGCTTCAAAACTCAGAGAGCCACGAGAAGAAAAACAACAGCAGCTGTGTCAGAGTTTTAAAAACACATGATTTGATAAAGTGGTGAATGCCTCAATAGAATTTGCTGGAAAAGAGCCAAGAAAAAATTATTTCCATTTCGGCATTTCCTGAAAATACAAATATCATCTTTAAGATTGCATCTTAAACAAGTTTTGGTGGATGAAGATCGAAATTCAAAGCCTGACAGCCGAGAATCTCCAACCGAGGACTCCCTGAATACAAAATCTGAAGATCTTTCATGTCTGCATAAAGACTGCAATATACAGACGCTACTTTTCCTCCAGCGGCATCGACTTGTGAGTTAAATACATTTGGGATTATTTGGATTTGGATGAGCCACATATTTCTGCAAACAATCGAAAACAAGAATGACTCTCTTGTGACAACGAACAGCTCCAGGCATATTAAACCATTTTCAAAGATGATTTCACAGATGCAATTTCTGCCACAATAAGACACTAGTGGTAGTGGTGAGCCAGCTGATGTTACAAACAAAGCAATCAGATTACGACTAGATTTCTGTCATGTGTCCAGGAGTAATAAAGTTAAAGAAGCATTTAGTGTTGCAGTATTCCAGATAAGTGATTTAATTCAAGCCAGAGCTCCCTAATGTGTGTGCTAACATGATTCCAGACATGCATGGTGAGGTGAGCAGTCTGGCTTATGTATACACATCAAACATATCTCATCTTGTGTGTATCTGTCTGACAAGTCAACCAAGAGTTATACAAACAATCTTGTGTTCGCCATCCAGGGAAAAAAGTGGAAACAAGAAATTGGTGTTAACTGTTCTTACGGACAAACTATTCAAACCACGACCTTATGAACTCCACATAAAGGAAACAAAATCATCATATCTCACAACATGTCCGTCTTTTCTTCAAGGTTGCCGTCTCAAGCGACAGCAACACCTCCTTCCTTTCTTCATCCTCGACGTCCACAACTATCTAACTTTACATCACGGCATGATGTACAAGTGGATTATCATCTGTCATGGTGCTGCTTTGTGCCTCATTTGATCCTGGAAGATAACTCATAATAACATTGTAAAGGATAATTATGAATGCAAAGCTTTCATATAACCTACTGGGGGGTATATGATTAAAACTACACTCCCAGTATGGAATAATGTGTCATTCTTACTGGGATCTAAAAGACTGTGATATACAATACTTCATTACAGGTAAAAATCCTGCAGTTAAAAGTAGTCAGTAAAAGTATATATATAATTTTATTATCATTATTATCATGTGTATTTTAATTTAAACCGTTTAAGAATCTATTTTGTGGCTTAATCTAAAATCAAAGAGCCAACACAATAATCCCCAAAAATCAAAGAGAAGGATTAGGTTAACTCTCAGTTGAGCCGGCGGTGAACAGCTCTAACAAACAGCAACCCAATGGGCCACTACGGCATGGTTTACAGCATGGGTCTTATAAACAACGTGTCTTTTCCAAACTTAGATTTTCTGAGAGAATTACAGTCTCAATTGTAACATTTTTGTTTGCTGCCTTATACACTTCATACTATATGAAGCTCCTGGTTTAGCCCGCCTGAGGCCCGCAGCTGTTACAATTAATCACCAACTTGTTTAATGCGCATTGAGATAAGAGTGCGTTGAAGAAGCACAACATTTTACATAAAATACAAGTTTCTGTCAATGTGAGACAAGAACCTTCGGTGGCCATCAATTCTCAATGGGAGCTTTCCAGATGGAACTCTTCATGGTGGAGTCGCCCTCTGGTGGTCATGATCCCGAACTTCATCCCAACCGTCCCCACTGGTGTGTGTGTCGGAAAAAACTCATTCTGTGCTGCCAAATTTTGTTCAAACCCAGAGATTTATTGTATTTATTAAATTGTAGTGCAGCTCCCAGAGTTTGCAAACACACCAAATGAGCTTGTTTAAAATGATGCACAAGACATCTAGCATATTTAAATTTGAAGGAATAGTGCAGCTGCAACAAAAACACAGTGTCATTAAGTTTAAGTATTTTCACTCACACCACTTGAAAGAAGAGCTGATGCACAGTTTATATGTGATGCTTTCAGACAGACTGAATCACATTACATGCAATGCTATTTGCAGGTAATAAAAAAAATATATAGAAACTGGATTTTAAGAGGTAAAACTGAAACAATGTCAGTGTGTGTTCAGTATTTATGTTAGCACGCCATCTTAATAGATGTTTATCATTTTGGTGGAGCAGACAAAGCCACATTAAGCATTGCATTCATTATCTATCAACAATGTTTTACACCAGATTAATAATACATGGAAAAGTTAGCCTCATTAACCGTGACGCAAGTGTGCCGCTTTTCTAATGTGGCTTGTTTGACACTAATGGAGTAAAGCAGGGAGTTAATGTGTACGAAAGGCTGCTGTGTGAAGCGGCGGGGAGAAAGGCGGCTGTCTGGCAGATTGCCTCGGAGGCTGGAGGGAGACATAGGCAGCAATAACGCCGTTATTGGCAGTTACTCACGTCTCCTCATCATGAGCACGCGTGTTATTTGTCACACTAATAAAGTTACATGGACAAGAAGCCAGACACTCCTCCCTTTAGATAACCATTGGCATGTATTTCTATCTGGCAGACAAATGCTCCATTCAGGCTATTTCATCGTTTTCTCTTCACATTTAGGTTTTTAATTCGCTTCGGCGACACCTGAGGCTTCACTAGACCAGCTACTGTGATGAGAGCCCCTCCTCTTTAACCTTTACTTGTGTTTTTTTTATTATTTACTTTTCATTTGTAACAAAGAGTTCAAGTGAAAAATGGCAATTTAAACACAGTAGCGATGGCCACTGGCTCCAGACTGGTGACTCTGCTGCCCCCTTGTGGATGAACTCAGCCTGAGCTCTCCTGCCTGCTAACTGGGGAGAGGAATGCTGACAAAGTGCATCTTCAGGGGAGGTCTGACTGCCCAAATGAATGGTTAAAAAGTGAATTTACTGAGTGTTGAAATGTATATAATATAACATCTTGAGATGGTCTATGTATAACATATTAAAATAAAATACAAATATATTTTCATTTATGATTTAGACAACTAAAAACTATGGGTGTATTGTTATTTTACTCCATTTTAATAGATACTTACTTTATTACCTACAGATTATTTTGGTGCCGACCCACCCAGTGTATTACACATAAATAAATGATTGTATGTACATTGTAATGTTCTAATGTCTAGGGGATTTCCATTATGGGACAGTGAATTACTTATGCGTGAATTTGTATAGGCTAATATGTAATACCTTGAATAATTAAATCTTCCATTTAAGTCTGTAATGAAGCAGCGGTTCAGCTGTTGTTGTTATCAAGACCATTGTGGAAATAAGTTGTACTTTATTTTAGGAGTAAATCAGCACTAAATCAAAATGATCTGACTTAGTAAATTAAATATACAGATGCCTCTTTATTTTTGCTAAAATAGTAATAGAACTCTGATTCATGTTGGTTCTATAATGTTAAGTGCCCTGGCAGTTATCAGCCCTTTTCCAGAAAACAAACAAACAAAACAAAGGAGGAATTTGTGTAGTGTACATGGACATGTCATGTCCAGTGTCATGGTTCAGTTTTGAACATTTAATTTGTACAATTACATTTTCTTATTCATTTGCATGTCCATGCCCGATGTGGGATTTGATCTGTGGTTTTTATTGTGTGATGATAGGGACATACATAGGGAAATTGTGTGTATTGTATTCTGCCAATTTAAAATAATCAATAATCTCTGCATAATTACCAGCTTTAAAACAAGGCCTCGCGTGTGGTGGCTGTTTAATATTAATTAGTATGCACAGACAAACATGTGGCATCTCTCTCCCACGGCATACATCCAGTGTAAATCATCAAAGCGTCGCATCAGCCATGTAAACTTAAGTTAAGAAACAACCAAACTCCGACAACAAAACCCCACCCAGTTGGAGAAGGGCGCCTTCATTGGCCCGCGTGTCTGTAAATCCGTTCCCTCTCGAATCGGCTCGTGCCATTGGTCGGCGGTGACGACAATCCCGAGACGTGCTCCCGCCCACCGAGCGGATCAAGTTTGAATGAACAACAGCAGTCTGTTCTGGAGGCGGTAGTTGCATTTGCAGTAATAATTATTTAAAAGTGTGTATCGTACCGAGGGGCTTCGCCGACCGAGGATGGACATGAAGAAAAGAATTCACCTGGAGTTGCGGAACCGCACTCCGTCAGATGTAAGTTGGCTGCACGTTTTGCTGGTGATGTTTCACTCAGCTAATGGAGAATCTTCCGTGTGATGTCTTGGCGTGTGTTGGTGCTGTTTGTGCGGTGGGGGAGATACAAAGTTTATTTGCAAGTTAAAAAAAAAAAGAGGATGGAGACGTCGGGTCACATTGTTGCTTTGGCGAACATGTTTACGGTCGGCGGCTGCTGCTGCTGCAGGAACGCGGGTGGAACTTTTGTGCACGTCTTCGATGTGCAGTTTGACAAATGCACCACAGCTCTTTTCATGCCAGCGGTATAAACAAGGGAAAGCGGTACGAGGAGCCATATTTGTAACTTTTGATCCACGAACGAGCCCCCTCTTCCCCTCCGTGTTAAACCCCCTCCATCCCGTGTTCTTGTAACGTACTCGTCGTTTGATGTGCCGCCTGCATGCTTTGGCTGGCGGAACGCATTCACTTTAAAACATCTTAAGCCGTGCACTTGGCGCGTTAAGGATGCGGACACTCAAAGTCATGACATTATCAACGATGCTTACAGATCACAGCCTCGAATTTCGTCGCCTTGCAACTGCGTCCCCCCCCCCCCCCCACACACACACGCACAAACACATCTAAATGGGGTCTCGACCCGTCCGGTGTTTTATAGCTACAGGAAGTGCATTGAAACGTTGAGCATCTCTCACCGGAGAGCCTGCAGCCCCACCGCGGAGCCGCCAACCGGAGCCACACAGTGCGCGCAGATGGCCGGAGGGAGGAGCGGCGTCGGCGTGGTCCGTTCCCGGCCAGCAAGGCCGGGCGAGGACACGCGCAACACGCCCGCGTCGTTTATTTAACTGCTGTGTGTTTTAACTCCGACGTTTCGTCGAGACTCTTTTGTTGCGGTGTGTTTTTTGTTTTGTTCCCCCCCGACGACGACGACGGGTTCCAGCAGCCATAATGAAAACAAAACCCTCAAGAGCCGCGTTGTTGCTCTAGTTTTCCAGAACTAGGACAAGCCGCCATTTTACCGCGAAACAAAGGCAATCCGAAACAACACCGAATATCCCGCTTCATTCGACACACAACGACGAACGAGTCATCATACCTTCTTTTTAACAGAAGTCTACACTTGCCTTCGATTCCATTCGGCAACTGTTTAGCGGACGCAACAATGTAACGTTTGCCTGGCAGCTATCGAATCTGCCTCGGCTGCCCCTCCTACTCACAAATGACCCTGTGCACGACTCGTAGGTCTGTTTCTGCCTCCGACTCGTCTTGACTAATCGCTCTGAACCAGTCGCACACATCTCTTATGAGGGTTTAACTCGGGGAGCAGTTAAATAAAACGCATACAAACTGTCGCGCGGTGTCTGTTGAAAATAAAAAAAGGAGGCAAAAATATATTTAAATATTTACTTAGAGCCAATGCATCGCAATATCCAGAGGATTAAATGTTTTCGATGGATTATTCATGGTCTGTGTGTGTGTGTGGATTTTTTGGTAATAGTTCCGGTTCTCAGCGCTGATTGGCTCAGTCACATGTCATCTATCCGATAACAGCACACGTGTGACCGCATATCCGTCTAATTACATATCAATGCGCCCGGTCAAATTAATTTATGGGCTTGAAGCCTACTGTAGTACGTGATGTATTTATCAGGCTATGTTGATGGAAGAACTGTTAACCTGTTTAACAGCAGGCTGCTCAACATTTGTGTTCATTTTTAATTTAAAGTGGAGTCTAGTTTTATGAAATCATCTAAAATCAATATGATTGGACTATCATTATGAATGTGTGCATTACTTTGATGTTGTAGCTGGTAACAGTAGGCTAATTTTAATTAACCGAAAGCAAATTCAAACAATGTCTGTTGTGTGGTCATTAATAAATAACTTCAGTAATGTACAAGTACCTCAAAATTGTACTTAAGTACAGTATTTGGGTAAATGTTGCCTGCTTAATTCCTTTCAACCACTGGTAGAAATATAGATCCATACTTCAGTAAAAATAGCAATACAACACACTATAAATAATCATTTACAATTGTGCTACAAGTCCTGCTTTGAAAGTTCATTATCAGCTAAATTTGCTTTAACTATCATTAAAAAAAGATGTTCACCAATCAGAATGTTATAATGTATAATATATTACCAATTGAATGTACTGCTAAACAGTTGGATCATATTAAGAAGGTTGTTTTAAAAAATAAAAATCTAGTTAAAACTTAAAAGTAAATATAGAGGTCACGTAGTGAAGTAAAAAGTACAATATCGCCCAGTGGAGTAGAAGTTTAAAGTGACAAATCATGGTAATACTTAAAGTATTGAAGTATAAGTACTAAATAATGTACTGGCAATACGCCCCTTTGACTGAAGATATGTTTTTTACGGTTGACGTGGCGTAAATCATCCTGTGATAGATTTTTATTCAGCATTTTAAATTAAGAGGTCTAGTCAGGAAATATACTTCACAAAAGCTGAAACACAATCAATTTAGAGTGCCAAATACGGCTTGACTTTTTTAACAGTATATTTATTTCAGTCGTTATTGTCCAAAGCGACTTACAAGGAAAGTCACATTCAACTTCAGAAGGAATCAGAGCTACAGGTCATCCAAATTTTAAGGGCATCCCTCTCAAATACAATAAAACTATTATCAAAAGAGTTTTAACCTTGAAACAGCTTAAACTTGATGTTCAATTTCTATCAAGACGGAAAGTGAACACATACTTATCATGTTTTTTGCGCTCTGTATTGGTCCTTCTGTGTTTTTGAAATGTAACAAATGCTGACCAGATGTATTTTTGTCCTGCAGGTCAAAGAACTTGTTCTAGACAACTGCCGCTCAAACGAAGGAAAGATCGAGGGTCTCACGGACGAGTTTGAGGAGCTTGAGTTCCTCAGCACAATCAATGTCGGGCTCTCAACAGTTGCCCACCTGCCCAAGCTAAATAAACTCAAAAAGGTGGGTGTTTTTTTTTTTTTTCCTGCACAAAACCAGTCTGTGACTTGCAGCTTTATGGTTTTGCATATTTTAACTGTTTTAATTGACCAACAGCTTGAACTCAGCGATAACAGGATCTCAGGGGGGCTGGAAGTTCTGGCAGCGAAATGCCCCAAACTCACACATCTCAACCTCAGTGGCAACAAGATTAAAGACCTCAGCACAATAGAACCATTGGTAAGTGGAACCCAAAAGTACTTTGGGGGCACACAAAATATAAAGCAACTGGCTGTTATTATTCATCAATCTTCATTTTTCTTTCAACAGAAAGAATTGGCGACCCTGAAAAGCCTAGATCTGTTCAACTGTGAGGTGACAAACCTGAACGAGTACCGAGACAACGTCTTCAACCTTCTACCCCAGCTCACGTACCTGGACGGCTACGACAAAGACGACAAAGAGGCGCCAGACTCTGATGCTGAGGTCTACGCTGAGGGCTTGGATGATGACGAGGAAGATGAAGACGGTGAGTTTAAGGCTTTGCGTACCGTCGTGTGTTCTTCCGAGCAGCTCTTGAAGTCGCTATTGTTAGCGTTTGAACGTTTGGCTACTTTTTAAACAACCAACTGGTTTCAACAATATGTAGATGAGGAGGAGGAGGATGATGAAGAAGATGCAGCACCAGGAGAAGAGGGAGAGGATGACGAAGAGGAGAATGAAGAAGAGGACCTCAGTGGAGAGGTGAGAACTAATGAGATTTGCACTTTAAAATGTTCATTCTGAAATAATACTAACTTTGTCTTGTCTCTTTCTAAAAAGGAGGAAGAGGAGGGAGATCTGAATGACAAGGAGGTTGACGACGATGAAGACGACGAGGATGAGGATGATGAAGGTGAGTAAAATGGTGGCTGACATTTAAACTCAGAAGCTGTCTCCCAATGTATACTACATGCTCAGTGTATATAACATTAATTATGTACTTATTGTAATGGTATCCAGTTTTTTGGTAAACAAAATGACGTTTTCTACCTTCAGTGTTACTCGCCAAAATGTATTGTGTGTATTCTTGAGGCCCAACAAAAATGGTAGATTAATTAATTTTCTTTGCGCATTGCATTGTGGTAGAATAGAGAGATTAGAGAATAGAACGATTTTTAAGATTCATTAATTTTGTCTCATACTCTGCGGATTCAGAAAACCTTTATTGTATTATTTGACTTGTAATGTGAAAAATTGCATACAGTTTGAGCGAGCATTTCTGTCGCCGTGCCGCAAGAACCTGAACGAGAAGTCAAACCGGGAACCTTTATTTGCTTCTGCCGTTTGTGTCTATTTAAATTTTTTTTTAACTCTTTTCTAGAAGAAGCGCAAGGTCAGAAGAGAAAACGGGAGCTGGATGAAGAAGGGGAGGAGGATGAAGACGATTGAGAGTCCTCTGGAAGCTAAATTGTGAACTGTTTTAAACTTGTACTCCCTGTCACTTCCCAACAACCCCTTGTATTTTACCCCAGTTTCATATTGCAGTAGGAGTGGTTTTTGTTATCGGCCAGTCAGGTAGACGGGTTGTCTGGGGAAATAAGTAACATTTATGTACCTTTTGATGCTCCCATGTTCCAGTCTTTACTGTCCACTTTTAACTGCTTTGTGGACACCAATTTTATAATATCAAATAATGGCAAAGATAAACCTTTTTAAGAAAATGTTTTTTCTTTTCTCACTGTTTGTGTAAGACCAATTTCTGATGGCTTATGTATTTTAAAAGAGCCCCCTTCAAAAGAAAAAAAAGAAAATGAAACAAAAAAAGAGTGCATGTCAAATACATTTTAAAGTAAACTACTGGATTTCATGTATGGCTATCCTCTCCTCGTATTAAACTTATTTTTGCATTGTATTTTTATGTAAGTTATGCATTTGTAGTGTCACCAGTATGCCAATACTCTCTGCTGTCCTGGTGTGAAACTTCTGTCTGAACATGCACAGTGTGACCCTTTGCAGGGCATATTTTTAAATCATAGCAAAAAAATGTCTGCCCTTGTCAAAGCTGCTCCTCCTCCTCCTTAAACCCTCAGCTTTGATAGTTCGGAAATTACGTGTTCTTGTAAATAATGACCAAATCTATTTTTTTGTATTCTCTTTGATGACGGCAGACATTGAACAGACAACTGAGGTGAAACTATGAATTGTAATAAGATATTAAATATGTATGCTGCTTTATCTAAAATACGCAGTGTGAAATTTCTTGGAATTTGAACACAACTTTGTATGCATAATCTTTCCATAAAGAAAGATGTTCAACATCAGAACTCATCATCGCTTATTTTCATGTTCCTTTCGGTGACACACAGGTGGCAATGTTTGAATTTGTGGTGGTATTGTAGAGAAGTACTTGATTATAAATGGAGGTTACAGCCGCAACTTATGTGCATCGAAAATGTATTGTTTAAAGTGTAAACTCTGGGAAACGCTCGGTTATTTGGACTTTGTTTTCACTATTATACATACTGGTCAAATTGGCCTACCTCAGTGATTTTTCACACTGTTAAATCCACTGTCATCAACCAAATTGTTTCTTTTTCTCTCCCATTCACATCAATAAATCCCTTTTTTATATATGTTTTGAAGTTTGTGGTCCTTGTACAACAAAGTCAAATGGAGAAGTGTATACAAGATTCCAGTTTTCAGTCATCTGGTATTAATGGTGATGGGAAACTGATCTGGGTGTATTTTCAGCAGAGTGAGACATGGTACTTTTACTCTATTTTGAAAAAGACTCTACCAAGGGCCAAACTTGGTAAATTCAAGCTGGGGTTTATATGCTTCCAATAAAGTTAATTGGTGCCAAACAAATTGGGATGAACTACCATGTTACTACTGTCTCTAGTTGTTTTAAAAACCGTTGTCCTGTTGTCCTACCTTCCCAACGATTTACCGGTGGGTTTTTATTCCTCAGTACACCTACATGAGAAGCCCTGACATGACAACTCCAACCTGCCTGTCTGTCCACTGTAGCTGATCCACCTCTGGTAGATCTGCTTCCCACTGTCTACTTTCACTGGAGCCTTTAACTTTTCCTGCAAGAAACATGCATTTACCATTATTGTGTCAGTGGTTCAAGTCGACATTTAAAGAGTTCATATATTTTTTTCTTAACCGACCCTTTTTGTCCCCACCTCAACTTTTGACTTGCTCTAAAACTCCATTCTTGCTATTCATGCAGCAGATTAATCTTTTCCTTTTCTTAGTCCATCGTGAGCAGAATCGGATTAAAAAGACACATGGAATTTTTTCTTGATAACTGCTTGAACCTGGCTGGCATAATAAAGCCAATCTCATGTGAAACCAGTGCCCGCTTCTCATGAATTTCAGACTGAAAGGGGGGGGGGCAGTGATTTAAACTGCAGTCTGTTGGTGGAGGAGAGGCAGATGACCTGGAGGCTCTAGATCAAAATTACACATCTACAATTAAACACATCTCGCTAATAGTGACATACGTAGTTTTAAATGTAAAAGGATGGTTACTATTGCAGTTTTCTGCACTGTTAGGAAAAGGCAAGATTATATTTGTATACCTTATCTGAAGTTATGTTGGAGTCAAACGAACTAATACCATCAAAGGTACAGTTTCACACAACTCTTGCAGCATTTCAATCGGAAACATTCAGCAAAATCCATCAAGCATCACAATCATTACTTGCGCAGCCACATCATACAAAAACAATGGGATTAACAAATGTACATGTTATTAGCTAAAAAGTTAAAACGCGACAAATAAATAAAAGTAAATATACATTACGCCCCAATCCTCAAAATGAGCCCTAAAATCCAATAACAGCCAACAAAGCTTCCCTTGAAACAATATTCTAGTTACATAAGTGGATCAGTGTCTCCCCAGCTGCTTTCCCCTATATTTAAATAAACAATAAAATACTTGTAAGTGAATGAACTATCCATTCTCCTTCAGAGGAAAGGCTGCTTTCAGGTAGCTATGTCAGTATTGTGAAGTCAAACTATAACCAGCAGCACCTGTAAGTGAGAAAAGAAGCTACGGGATAAGCAGCTCTGTGGAAAAAAATGATCCATGTCTGCAAAAAGCTTGTCTCGTCTATCGCTGGTAAAAGTATTTCACACGTCAGCCAATTTGAAACGGCGTTGCAGCTCGCTGCAGCAGGGAATAAGGCCTTGTGGAAGGAAAATAGGAGCCAGTGACGGTCTTTTTAATCCTCTAGTTTTGCCTCAGCAAAAAAAATGAAGAGGATTAGATGGTGGTTTGGTCATTACAGGAGGACAGTAGGGGCTGTTTTTTTGAACGGTTATCAAGGTAATTCCACGTGAATGATAGGGTAGGCACAGTGAGACAAACTCTCAGGAGGTCTGGCAGAAACTATGCAATAACTGATCGTAACACTTGAGAGTGTGCTCGATCAAGAGTAAGTCGTAAAACTAGATATCACACTAAATGGATTTTAAATCTTTCCTGCCATCGATTTCATGTTTGATCCATGAACGCTGCCTTGTCTCCATTACTCATCATACTTGTCATTATTACAATATTCCAGTAATTGCACCAGTTAAGACATTATCCAACACTCATCGTATTATTGTGTGCACTATGCAGGGCGGCAGGAATGAAGTTATGATATATCAAAAAAGAGGCATAGGAGGGCTCAGAAGCTTGTTGGAGGTCAGAATTGGGTGCAAAGGAAGCAGCTTTGCCAGTCCAGGAGGCTGAGAGGTCAGACGTTGTTGGGGCTAACGTTCTTCAGGTTGTTGAGCTCCAGCTCCAGCTGGCGTATTCGCACGTCCTTGGTGGTCAGCTCCTCCTTTAGCCGCCGCAATTCATCCTGCTGCCGGAAGAACATCCGCAGGAGCTACGAAAATGAAAAGAAGAACTTGTGCATGTAAAAAATACACTTCAACATTCAAGTATGAAAAGCAAAGTTTGGAAAGCATGAAAAGCAAGACATTTGGAGAATGTACAGTATCTTCTTCACCCACTCAATCGACTACATCGACCCAATCAATCGATCCCTTTAAGTCCAGCTCACATGAGCCTCATTTGTCTTTTTGTTTATTGAATTTGGATCCACATAAACTGTAAAAGCTCCTCTTTGTTGGGTCAATAGGTGAAAACTGTCCAAGGAACAGGACATAATGTATATAGCATGGGCCACGCTCATTAATATGCAGTGCAATAAATGCTAGTAATATCACAGCCGCTATGGCTACCGATATCGGTCGTGTGTGTGTGTGCATCTCTGTGTCTGTCCACGGCTAATCTTGCATACTGCTGCACCAAACTGCTTAATATCTGTACAGAGCGGGCTTCCGACATCGGCATGAAAGTGTATCTGTTGTGTGAGATGTGCGAGTGAAAGACACAGACAGACTGTTCGCCAATTGTGGGTTGTATTCACTCAATCAAACGTTAAACCAGTGGTCTTTGCAGACACAGCTGGCGGAGACCTACAGTTCAGTTTGCTTCTATGTTCACAGTTAGTTGCAGTGCTCTGACTTCTCCCTTGCAACTGTACTCTAAACCTAGTTTTATTAAATAATTTAATAGAGGAACAATAGAGTAATAATGACAGTTACATTATCTGTTCACACACCTCGTTCTCTGTCCTGGGTGGAACGTTCTCCAGCAGGTCGATCCCATTCACCACCATACTTTTCTTTTCCTTCACTGGGGCCTTAAACACTAACTGGTTTGGTCGCTGGTAACCCTCCTTCAGTGATATTAAGACTGGGTCTGTTTGCAAAAAGTGAGCAAAAACATGTGAAAATCCACTTTCTAAAAACACTGATAACATAGTTTCCCTACATTAAAAAAAGGCTACATTAAACAAAAAAAGTCTACAATTGATACTACCATATTAGCATCTTAAATTTGTTCATGGTGTTTGTTATATAGTTAGCTTGTGACTGGCAGGAACTGACACATCGTTGAGAAAGTGATGAGAAAACATACAATAATAGCTTGTGGGATGTTTTTGGTAGACTATGGAAGGAAACTCCAGGGTCTGGTTTGCTGTCACAACTTTCACATGCTAATACAAACTCTCGAGCTCTGTACTGACACGTCTCCTCTGCGTTGGAGGTTTCAGTTTTTTTTCTTCCTGGTGTTGGGTCAAAGTTTCCCTGTCAACGTGTGTCTGCATTTGTCTTTTGGACAGCCACTAGCTTTCAAATTTAAATCTGGTTTGCCCGAGGTTTGCATGAATTTCAGATTTTAGAGATGTGCATTGACATCTCCCCCTTCAGTAGAGGAAAAGCATGCACCATGGTGACTAACTTTGCACAGATAAAGTGTATTCATGGTCAGACATTTTAAGGGGCATAAATATATGAATTCTTTTTTGAGGGGAGGTTATCTTTAAACACTCATACCTAAGAAATGACTTCCAGCGCTTCACAATACCAAATGCAGGATGATATGCAGGTATTAGATTAAGATATTTGCCTGACATTGGTTAATATTTGGCTTCTGTTAAAAGGTTGTTTGATAAACCGCAAAAGGAGAGTCAAACCAATCCAGTGTGTTGTTTACCTCTATTCATGCCGCTCAGCCATTCGCTTGCTGACAGCGCAGGTTCTGTTCCTGCAGTCATGGGGTAGATGTCCTCCTGGTATGTGTCTGACTGTAAACCAGGAAACACCACAGATATTCACATTTTACTCATTAGCTTTGGAATCTGGGGGGGGAAATAGGTCACATTACTGTGACTTAAACAAGATTTCTTCGTCTCAAAGCATAACATCTCTCTGCATGCCTCAGCAAGCACTTACTGGATCCTTCTTTCTGTTATGGTCAAACCAGTAAAGATCCATTTGCGTTCAGATGAATTACATCTGTCCTTGTCAGCTCTCAGCTCTGCTTAGCTTGTTTTTCTACTTATTACATGCCACAATACTGTATGTTCAAGTGTTGCCAGGAAAGGTTGATTACAATCAGACACAATCTACATTCTGGCTCTGGATACACGCGACTTATTGAAGAAATGATTAATAATTAGGGAACAGAGTAGAATCAGTTCATTCCTTAATTTCCGTCCCACTCACCCTTCTTGGGACAATCATCGAAACGGGCTCGATCAAACCCTTCAGAGTGACGAGCTTGTAGAAGCGGTACACCTCACAAGCTCCCACATCCAGTCCGTGCTTCGGCATCACACCTGCAGACAAGAATGAGACGTGTGTGTTGACACAACCGCTTTGACAACATGCCGTGCTTTCCCAGAATTCAAGGCCAATCGAAGTCACAGCAACAGGAGAAAAATAGCAGGAGAGAGCATACTAATTACTCACCGAGGCCTTTCTGTGGGGTCGGGGACCGGAACTCAGTCAGGTATTGGAAGTACGGCTTCTCTGTGGTAATCTCAAAGTAACGGATGTTGCCGTCCCCCTGCCAAGGCACCAGAATGTGTCTATTACACCACAGTTCAAGAGGTAGCTTGAGTTTCAACCACGTCACATTTTTTACATTTGACTTGATGCTTTAAGAACGGTCTAATCTGATTTGGTGCTCTGCGACGATTACCAGAATTGGAAATCCCTGAAGTTAGTTTCAAATTAAGGGCGGGTATTGAAGACGAGAGCAGTACAAATTAATGTCTTGCAGAGCAACTACCTTACCAGTTCAGAACACGCAGAAATAAAAATGAAAACCACACAGCACTTCTCAGTAGTTTGCTGTTTAAGCATGTTAGCTTAGCGCAGTAATGTGTGAGGAATGTGCTACTTGGCATCTTAAAGGAGATGACAGATATTTGAAAGATGTTTCAAAGTGTGAAATCTTGAAAGCATTGCGAAGTTTGAAGAAACACAATGCATTGTGGGGCGGTTGCCCAGTAAGCTCAGTCTTATAAATTCAGCCATTTCTCATCGAAACAAAATCCACATCCTATACAGCTGGAATGCACTAAATAGACATTTGAAAATCATACACAGTAACAGTATGGATAGTGAGTTAGTGTGTGATTCCTTACACAGCCTTTTATCTGTTTGTTCATGCAAAGTGGCCACATTTGTATTATATATATATATATTACTGTAAATGGTGTATGTGTGCTTTTGGTAACGTTTGTAATGTATTACTTTGTTTGGTATTTGCCATATAAAAGGTGCACTGATTGCTTTTATCCTGTTACCTTGTCAGGTGAATTCATTACAAATGAAACCTCAATGTGGATAAGAAAGAGAAATATTATATATAATAATATAATAAGAGAAATATTTCAGTCCAGACAAATAAATTCCTTGTGACCCAGTAAGGATCAGCACTGACCTTGCCTGCCAGGTACAACATGTGTGTGTCGGCATCGTAGAAGGGAAACAACAGTCCTGAGAGGCCGTCTATGTCTTCCTCCACAATTGGCATGGACAAATCCTCCTGAGAAGAACACACACACACTGGGAATTAAACACACACAAACACACACACACACACACACACTAGTCCCGCCCACTCTGGCATTACTTGCATGCAGCCATATGGAGGTGTTGTCTGACCTGATCCCAGAGAGCGATCTGCCGGGTGTTCCAGCGTGAAACCCCTGTGGTGAGCAGTCGCTTCATGTCGCCCAGGAACACCACTCGGTTCACGCGATGGTTCTTACAACTGGCTTCCTGGTGGAGCAGCACACAAAGACAGAGCATTAATGCTTTATATGCGCCTGCTAGGAAAGTGTGTTCTTCTATATTATCAGTATTTATTCTTGTGTCTATCATATTGTTGTGACAATACAGATCAAGGATACAATATGTTTTTACAATTATTTAGAGCAGGGAACCACCAAGGCTTTATAATGGGGAGACCCTTCAATATTTCAATGGCATGCAATAAGATTTGTATTATTCCATGCAGTTTTTATAGTTATACATACAACAGCTAGCAACACACTTTGGTTTGGAGTCAAAAGTAAATCTGTATTTCAGGTATAGAACATTTTCATGATTTGTCCCTTTTTCTTCCTTGTACTTGTCCTGCTGCCTGGTCTTGATCGCCTCCAGTTGGTGCAGTGGCACATGACTCTAATGTGAAACCATTTCATGGTGATCGAGCGGCAAGATTACCAAGGTCAAACCGTAAGTGGTTTAGAAGTGGTGTGGACCAGCTGCATCCTTTTGTTTGATTTAAGAGCAGTGAATATTCTTGAAATTATTAGATAGATAGAAATTAACCAAATGTTTGGCTTTAACTAAATTTGTGATCGCATGGAGCCACAATTTCTCTCTTTTTTTCCATTAGAGGAGCTCAAGAACCAAAGAGATGTCGTGGCCAAAATGTGTCACCTGAACAATAAATATGTGGTTGTCAAACATCTCATCCCAAAACCATCAACATCAATCTGCAGCTATAACGGCCACTCTTCGGGTTTCAGGCTCTCTACAATGGTTTTGCGACCTGGCTGCACAGATTTGCTCCCATTCGGCCACACAAGCATTTGTGAGTTCAGCCATCCAGTTAATCCCAAATGTGTCAATTGTGGACGAAGGGTTAATGGACCTCACTTTGTGAGTGGAGGAATTGTCATGTTGAATCAGGGACAGCGCCTCCCCGAAATGTTGTGTAAAATATCCCAGTATGCTGCTGCATTAAGTTTTACCGTAATTTGAACTGACAAACAATGAAAAACAAAACTTATCCGCTACTAATAGGGACACTACAATTTTAGAATCACGTGGTAAATAAGAGGTTCATTAGAGGTGAAACATGTCACCATTATTATAAAAAATGGATACAGTGTATATAATTGCCAGACAATTTAAAGGATAATTTAATACAAAAAAAAATTCTCTCAAAGTGTGGGCACATCAAAACACCAGCTCGTCCCGCTGACCTGAAGGACGGCCCCGGAGCGAGGCTCGATGACACGCAGCTTCTTGTCCTTGCAGCTGGTGGCCAGCAGGCTGCCGTCTGTGTTGAAGGACATGCTGAGGATGACGTCCGTGTGGCAGTCGATCATTTTCACCGGCTCTCCGATCTCCAGGTTCCAGATCAGGATCTGAGGGAGGGGTTGTTTGGGTGGAGCTGTGAGACGGCTGCGGTGCTTGAACCAGTGATGTGATTGTGTTGTGAGCTTTTTGAATAGAATTTTACTTTGTTTTTGTGCTGATAACCAGTAAAAACATCAAGTGAAATAAGAGCCTAAAGTTCTCACCTATGTTCTTTGGAAAGCACTAATTTAGTAATACAGGCCTGTTGAGGGAAAGTCGATACACAGAGCTGCAACAAATGCTCATCTTCCGTTATCGATTAATCTGTCTGTTTGTGTTTCGGTTGATCTATTAGCCTATAAAATGACAGAAAATAGCAATAATGCCAACCACAATTTGTAAGCACATAAGGTATCATATTTAGACTTCATGTTTTATCTGACCAAAACCCAGAAATATTAAATATTCAATGATATAGAATGAAGAACCATAGAATAGAATAGAATAGAACCATAAAACAATGCATTTGTATTTATTTGTTGTAGTTTAACTAACTGATTAATCCAACACAATGGTTATCTCATTAAAAAAACATGAAAAACCATTACAAAGTCATTCCTGAAATGCGCTAAATTACACACATTGACAATATCTTAAAGCATTTGAATATCTAAGAGGGAATATTTCCTTTAACCTGCTTTAGTGTTAGTTAAATCCCTGTGCTGTCAGTGTGTATTGTGTTGATTTGAGCTTGTAGTGTTGGCAGTTACTGACGCGGTACCTTGTAGTCGTAGCCAGCGCTGAAGAGGATGCCGCTGCTGGTGGGGTGCCACTCGATCACACCCACCCGTCTGCTGTGGCCGTACAGCTCCAGCACCGCCTCCGTCATGTTGCGTCTCAGACC
Source organism: Myoxocephalus aenaeus (assembly GCA_038501785.1). Classification (NCBI taxonomy): domain Eukaryota; kingdom Metazoa; phylum Chordata; class Actinopteri; order Perciformes; family Cottidae; genus Myoxocephalus; species Myoxocephalus aenaeus. Next base: position 1,122,523 of record JBAMJR010000151.1, on the reverse strand, counting down.
GCCCTCTGGGATCTCCCATACTCGCACCTGCCACGTTCACACAGTAAATATAAAGGAATACAAGGTGCCTCATTATAAGGAGCACACACACACACACACACACACACACACACACACACACACACACACACACACATTTATAGAACTGGTAAATGGATATAATGCTTTTGTCAGAGGCGTTTTTCATCTTCTATTTAACGTGAGCTCCAATCTGCAATCAGCATGACACAGCTAGCGATCCCTCTGATCAAAAATAGCACATGGAATCAATGCAGCCCATTGGATCAGGATTAGACTGGATTACGGCTATGAGCTAGAGCCGATTATGCTTCAACAAGTGAAAGTACTATACAGGACACTGTGATACTGTGGCTTCACTGTGCTCGCTAGAGTACTGTAACAGGTGCACAGGTTCATAGTATATATGTCATGTGACATCTGAGATTAAGAGTATGCAGTCAGTTACTGAACCGCTGGTGGATTTGTGGCTTGCTCAAAAGCATTTCACATCCGTCATTTGCCATTTTCAAGCTAGTGGTTCACAACAACAACAACAACCAGAGCAGCTGCCAGACAAAATACACTCACAAGCTTGTGTCCAGTACAAACTCTCTGAATCAGAGGCCCTATGGTCATGATGACGTAATGACCTCTTTGGTGTCCGGGCCGGTGGCTGTCAACCTCGGGATGTGATTTTTCTTGGTATTATCAGCATTTTGTAATCACCCTGAGCCGACTTGTTTGGTAAAAAATGAAAGAAAATGGGTAACTCACCGAGGTGTCCTCCGAGCAGGATGCTATGATGTTTTCAAAGAAGGGATTCCACTTGATATCCAGTACATTTCCTTGGTGGCCGCACACTTTTGGGTAATGAGAGTCCAGGCGACCAGACTGAAACAGAGCAACAGAAGTTAGGTTATTTTACAGTTACTGTACTTTTTTTCTGTTTTGGCATATAGGTGAAATAAAGGAAAATATCAGCATACATTAGCATCTATTGGACTGTGAGCCATACAATAAATATATGAAATAATGGGAATGGGAATTACATTGATTAAAATATAATAGATTTAAGTATGACGTGTTTATTTTATATTGCACATAGTAGTGCATAAAAGACACCCGGTTTACTGCCTATGTGGTAAAAACAACACAAAAGTACAATAGTAGAAAATAAATTTAAATATTCCTTCCGAGACCTAACAAGCAGTGATAAAAATGATAAGAAAAGGTAATTTATAAACTGATTTGTTCGTGGACACAAATAATAAATCTCTAATCATCTTTTCAGAACATTACTGAACAAAAATATTCTTTTCTTTTATTCACTTGAACATGAAAGACCAACATATTGTAATACAAGTTAAATCACATCAGTGGGACGACTTGATAACAAACAAAACAGACCTGGTTATTGAACAGGGACGTCTGAGGCCCTTCAGTGTTATTGCAATAACCCGTATGGTCCACAGTGGGGCAGTGGCTCATAACAACAGACAGCAGAAAGCTCTTAATGTCGGTCATGTTGTCATGAATGCTTTATGTCACTTAAATCCACTGACCTCTTTTTTTTTTTATTTCCTCAGAGATTTGTTTCAGAGCGTCGGGTCAAGAAATCCTGCATGTTTAAATGAACTGTCCTCACTGAACCCTGCAGATTCACTCCAGATGCTTTAGCAAGTCTTAACCAAGTCTACTGTAAACATAATGATGATAATCAAATGTTATTAGCAGCATCTTTGCACCTTAATCCTCAGGGAGAAAAGGAAAATGCACTAACTACCCCTTTGTGCTCCTCCCCCACGCTAAAAACAATAAATTATATTTTATAACAGCTGGAGGCAGAATGGTGAAATACAACCACACATCTCCAGCAAGGCTTAGAATGATTTTGTGTATTTATATGAGGATTAGGGTTAGGGTTTACCCATATTTATCAATATTAAGTTGCTCCTCACACCTCGCTGACAAGTAGCGTAGCGAGCATAGCAAATAGCTAGCATATTCTTATCAATATAATATCTGCAACAAATATAACAGACACATTATATATAAACACATTCACAAAAAGAGAGCAGATCAATAAATACGTTTTGAATGGCAGAAAAACTAAAAAGCAGCCAGCAGGAAGTCTGCTCGCGGAAAAATGTTTGCCAAAGTTCCCGAAGTCTTCGCTAACAAGACGAGGAACGCGAGCCAAAACCAAGAGAGACCAATGACTGCCAACAGAGAAGTGGGACACTAACTCAAGAGGAGACAGTGTGATGAAGCGAGACGGAATGATTCATAAACATAGCCATAACCGAGAGAGAGCATTGAAGTCGCTTCTACACGTACAGATGTAAAGATTTCAGGAAGGAAGGAAAGACAAGCTAAAGCTGAAGTTTTGATGACTCATTCCCCTTTTCTATAACTCTCACAGTGACTGGGCGGTTTCAAAATGGCCGCAAAACATTAACAGCATGCGACCCAAGGGACTCCTCATTAAGGTGGAGCTAATTACCTGCAAAGAAATAATGTCTGTTGGGAACCACTTATGAGAGGAAGTCAGAAATAATCATGCAACACTATAGATATAAAAGATAGCTATCTAACGCAAATAATTAAAATAGGAGAATAGGAATGAAAATATAGGCTGCAAATGTTAATCTGGATGACGGGCAGGAAAGAGACAGATCTACGTCAGGCCTCATCGTCTTTCTGCAGCTCATTTCCTCAGACGAACACAGATGTGCAGGCCAGGTACGCCATAAGCACCACACTGGGATTGCTACCAACTCTTGTGGATCTGTAATTCCTTAATAAATCTGCATTAACGAGATGGTTCCAACGGTACATCCTCTTCTGACAGCAGCTTTCTATGACTCCATCTGGCTATAAAATGCAATAATATGAACAAATTGATTGAACAGGAGGGAATTAACAACTAATGAGGATTCAACAATACAAGTTGAAGATTAGCAATTTGGGTCTTTTATATATCGTGCTGTCATTGTCGGTTTCTTTCTAATGAATTCACTTCACTGTTCACTGGAGAAAGAACATGCTGAGTCATGCTTATTCAATTTATCACATGCAAATTTCCCAATGTCTGCTTTTCATATAGTCTGCACCAGCAGGATGGCCTGCAGTGTTCTCATTGGATCACTGTTTGACTACTAGAGTTGTTTCTAATCACCTCAAAGTGATAGTTTAACTTAATGTTCGTAATAAAGTGGAGCTAAATAACGTCATTGTTCATGACTATGCGCAAACTGCAGAGTGTGTTTTTCTTTTTTTTTAATATAAATGCTGTTAAAACATATAGACAGGGAATTACTCTACATATATGCCTCAAGGATCGGCACAGAAGAGATTACATTAAGGCCTTCAACCCACAACCAGCAGTTAAAATAAACTGCAGAAGGTTTATTGAAGGTATTTAATATTAGCTGGCAGTGACTAATAATTATTTTCATTGTTGATTCATCTGCTGATTATTTTCTTGAAAAAATGATTGGTCGTTTGGTCTATAAAATGTCAGAAAATAGTGAAAAATGTGTATCCGAATATCATCGAGGTTTACATATTTCTATTTATTTTTTAGCGATCAGCAGTTCAAACCCTAAAGATATTTATTTTACTATCATAAAAGACAAAGAAACCCAGGAGAAATCCTTACAGTTGAGAAGCTGGAACCAAAATGTATTTGGCATTTTGTGCTGGAAAAAACTATCAACTTATTAATCGAGACATTGATTCATGCAACTCGGCAGCAGTGATGTAAAAAGGACCACACCCAGTGAGCTCTCTTTCTTTGTCTGGCGTGATGAAGAGGTGTTTGTGACCTTATGTGTTGATTTCTGGGCTGGAGTGTGTGCCAGGTGGTGCCAGCGGTAGTCCTTCCTTACTAGCTAGTGGAATTGTCTCGAGGGGGGGGTGAAGGGGAGGCAGCCATATGGCCGTCTCGCCGGCTGTCAGCATAATATGTCAGTCCTTCTCACACCTTGTCATTAGCCAAGACCTACACAGATTAGTTTGTATTTCTAATGGAGCGGGAGGATTTCCTCCTTTTGTACTCATATTTTCACCCTTGTTTGTAATTTTTCTACCTGCTCATATCGTCTCATACACACGAACAGAGACGGTCTCTGATGATAACATCTACTACACAGGGCAGACAGTTATTGATTTAGATTAAAGTAAAGTAAGTACACCATACAAGATTTAATCTCATTCATTGATTCGGCACTTTGATTTACTTTTGATAAACTTTTCACTCCACAACTGTATAGCAGAATGTGCGTTGTATTGTGTGCCATTACAATTCAGTGTTTGGAGATGATTGATAATTTTTATTGGATTTTTTTAAAGATTATTCTTGAGGCTTTCTTTTCAATTTCTTCAAATGTGATAGTCAGGAAAAGGGACGACATGCAGCAAAGAGCTGTGGCTCAAATTCAAACCCCATATATAATTATATTATTTGTTTTCCCCAAAACATCTTGACATTTTTCTTTTTAGCCTAAACAATGACACAGGTCGTGTATGCTGCCATGAAAAAGACAACATTTGGAGTCGCACAAAGTACAAGGTCACCTAAAAAACACAGGAGGATATCAGAAGGAAACCGCATGAAACAGCAGCCATCATCCCACAGAAGCTGCCGTCTGTGCTGCTAAACATGAGGCATGCCTTTTCTGAACTCGTCAACTCAGCAGAAACCAGAGGAAATGCAAAAGTGCAATGCTTTGACGAGGAGGAAATCGATCAAGGTAGGGCCTTTATGTGATGTTAAGGTTATGGTCATGGATTAAGTCATTGCACAGCATGAAAAATACCACTTTAGGAATGACTAGTTACTATACATGACAATGTGCAGTATGTGTGTTTTTAACCATATCATCAGAAGATGCCATTAAACGTTGTTTAGTGCAGAATATTTTCACTTTCTTCGGATGAATTCATAAAAACACCCAGTTGACATCCAGATAATCCTCTTTCTACAAGTCAGCAAAGTGAGTCTGGTAAATAAAACCACTATTAATATCAGCGCTTCTCTTTATATTCACTGTATGTGAATTTTCCAACACATAAGGCTTTCCTCTTCATGACTCGACTTGTTTCCTTTGTACGTGTGCCATGACTTATCTATTAATGTACTTCTATAATTTAAATTAAACGATACTATACCATATAAACAATGTTATTATTGGCATTATAAATCTCCTAGTAGTCGCATGTGAAACCAGCCAACACGACTTTCTCTTTCTATCTTTGCGAGCGCTATAAATCAACATGATGCCAGCAAGCATTACTTTAATCATATGATGCTGTGCAGCTCTTCTTCACACTCAAAGGCTCAAAACAAAGTGAGTTTCATAAACAAAGACCGCCTGGAGACCTCTGAGTATCAACTGCAGCCTCACCAATTGTAAAAGCCCCATCTGAAGGATAAGCAGTGTAAGTGGATGAAATGAAAAAACACCTTTTGCTTCAATTCATTTCTGAAAGGTTATATCAAGCAATGAAGTGAACACTTGCTATGCATGCTGATGTTATGTATATAAAAGGATACAGCATGGCAACAGTGGACAGAGATTATGACATGATCGTTCTGCAGCACTTCAAACCAACTACGTGCTCCAGGGACGACATATGGGCGTAAACCAATGGGATTTTTATTTTGGATTTAGGACTATTTCAGAAAATAAGTTCTGATGCAATCAGACACGTTTAGTTCGGCAAGATGATATTCACAAATGAACATAACTTTTATAATTTAGAAAGTAAAAACATTAAAGCTAACATTATGCTATAAATGAAATACACTTCGGTCGCATGAGCGGGGGTTTACACCAGACAGCTGTGGAGGCGGACTAATCACCTTGATGACGTTTTTTAGTCTCATTTCGCCACTTGTTGGCAACCGCCTTTTTAAAAACACTTCACAAGAGGTGTGTTTACTGATGTATTTTATATCTTAAGCTTGAGTTAACCACAGACCTTACTTTAGGCATCTGAACAAAAACCCATTGACTTTGAGATGAGGGAACCAGAAATGTAAAAATGCTGGGATAATTTCTGGGTTTTAGGAGCTCTCTATCGCGTAGAGCCAGTCGTAAGTCTTTTTCCATGACCGAACACTAATGAAGATGTAAAGCAAGATGTAGCGGAGGTCTCCCTGCCACACACAACATCACTGCTCAGCTTACTGGATACTTCTTCTGCCTGATAACAGCTCAACCCTGCCAGCCAACCAAGAGCTGCAAGTACCTTGGCAGAGTTGCTCTTAAAGAGACAGGACACATTTAGAAACTATTCTACACTCTTCATATCGACGCCACATCAAATGTGAGCAAACACCTTTTCAGTTAAATGCAGTTCTTGAACATATTACTCTCCACCAAAGTGTGAGAAGATTAATCACTCTACTATCTGCATAATGCCTCATCTTCCGTATTAAATCTGCACTACTGTTGTGTAATGAATAATCCAGCAAAGGCCGTTAAGCAGGATGTATCTGCTGAGTGTGAATTTTTTTTTTTTCTCCCTCTATTAAGAAAAAGTATTCCAGCTTTAATTTTCAACAGTGGCCTTTTGTCTTGTTTATAGGAAATACCAGTTTGCCTTTATGGGATTATATTGGCAAATCTACCCTGTTACAACTTCGGCTTTAAATTCTGGCTGGAGTTTTTAAGGCTGGCAAGCAATAGAAGGCAGGGAGGGTCTGTGGTGAATTTGTACAACAACTCTTTTTAAACTTCGGATCTAAATCTGCTGTCAAGTAGCCCGAAACAACAGTAATCTGGTCTAAACCCCTCAACAAATATACAGAATTACACACCTCAACATCCAAAATGCTTTGACTCTCAGTGAGTCACTCAATCTGTGTGATTGTTAACTAAACATGACGCACATTTTTAATACAAACACTCACAACAGCTGAACATTTTAACACACAATAGTGAAGCATCACAACTCTCCCCCGACACTGAATTGAACAGTCAAGTGGAAAAACAACCTCAGGGGTCTCCGAAGAGGGGGAAGACCCCATTACCCTTTGACCCTGGTCACGATGACAACAAACAGCAAATCACGAGTGTGGCAGGGTCCGTTACCTGGGATACAGGTATCACAATGAAAGCGCCTCCGCCAGCACTCTCGGTGACGACTGCCAGGAACTTGGAGTTGACGGCGCAGAAGTGGTTGTCATGGACGTTCTTGGTGATGGGGAAACCGTCGAAGCAGTGCTCCCGGTTGCCCACCTTTCCGTAGACATTTCGAAACTTGGAGCTTCGGTAGGTCGGACGCCATGACATCTGAGGAAGATATACGCAAACACATGAATTAGTTATTTTGTTATTTGACGGAATATCCAGATAGACCACTCCTTTATGCACCATGATATCGGAAAATCGTCCAGAAGTGAACATTTCCTTCAATATGACCGATAAGATATGACCATTGACGAAGCAGGTGCAGAAGCAAACATGTCTGCGGTAAGGATTGTTTTGTTATGCAACTTGTGAAATAGAGACAGACTCATCTAAGCCTGTTTAAGTAAGATTCAGTTTCCAGTTTTGTTTGAATCATGTGACAAACAAATGCATATTTTCTCTGTAACTTCAGTTCAAGTATAGTTTTCTTTATTTTGCCCAGTCAATGTGTTCATTTGGAAAAGCATTGCATTTTATGTTTACATCTTACGACTAACAATCATTTTCGTTATTGATAAATGTGACTTATTGTTTTGAATAAAATGTCAGGAATGCCCATCACATTTTACGTCAGTGATGTGACGTATTGCTCGTTTAGTCCGAACAACTGCACAAAACCAAATTCAATTCATAGTCTTTTAAAACATGTCCAATACATAGTTTTATTTCATCAATAAAGAATAACAGCTCTGACCTGGATTTGCCCTCCAGAACAAGTATTTTTGTACATTAAATGTATTGTGGTTATACTACAGGTACACAGGAAACATGGGGGAGTAATTTTTCCGGAGTTACTATTATTTTCTTCTAAAGTAGTAATATTTCATCATTTTCTAACATAATCTATTGGAGTAAAACAGCGTGACCACGCCCACTATGGTTCCTTATGTTCCTCCGCCATGAAACCTCTCACTACACTGGAATGAGCTGACGGTTTATGGGACGGAAGAGAGCTGAAGGGAGTTGAATCCAATTCTATATCGAATTCTAGTAAATTATCATCATGTAAAGTTAAATACATCATCATGTAGAGTTAAATATAAATACTGAATAGAGTCAAAAAATACTTTATTAACTCTGAGGCAAGAGTAGATTTTACTCTATTTAGACTGGGACCAAATGTTATATTTTGTAAAGTACATTTTTTTCGTACAAATTTACTATGTATCCTTCGGATGATAAACCTACGATTCAGTGTGTCCGGTGAAACAGAAGTGTAGCGTCTTCTGACATCGTGTGAAGGCACGAGAAGAACATTTAGCCGAGCTGGGGCAACATCATAAAAACCTTTTATCATGCTGTACGTAAATGAAAAAGCTATCTTTTTTTACTTTCAGTATTGGTTGGAACTTGACACGAGGATGATAATACACACAGAATTCATGAAGCCTAATGTAAAATTCCCTTCCACCAAATCCACAGTTGCAGGGTGGGCTGTCCCTTCTGTGCAGACATGTAACTGTCACACATACAGTTGTGGGAAATCATCCAAAATGATCATGTGGCGTTACGCTCTCAAAGAGTGAGAACTGAGTGAAAACTGTGTTGACGCCATTGAATGTTGACTTAGAGCCTGCGATTTGTGTGTCAAGAAGGACAAGTAACAGTAAATATATTTTTCCCAATAACTTAACCACAAAAAAAGGCAGCTGTGTTATTTTTAAGTGTGCCCCGTTGTTCCTCACTGCATTTTGGCTCACATGGATCTTGTGCAACAGAAGACTTTGTTTGCAGTCACTCCACACAATGAAAGAGAAGTGGTTGCATTCGACTCAAGACGCTTCTTTTGCTTGTCACTCCACCACAAAAATGCATTGATGGAGCTCTTCGTCTGTTTTGGCGTGAGCTGGCTCTGCACACAGACTCGAAGGTTGACTCAGACACAGGAAGTGGACGTCAAACGCCCTTTGACCCGCGAGGACAGACGTTGGTGTCATGTCTCGCTGATGAATGTGGCAGCGTTCTGAGAAATCTTCGGATCTGTTTGTGAGAATAAATTCCAGTGACACTATTTGGTGGACTACATCGGTTCAAAACAGGATCCGGCGGGACAGGATTTACGATTCTTGTCAGATGAGTAGCAGCAGTGCCAGATGACATCAGGCAACCCTCTATTCAGTATTGTTCTTGGGATGTGGAGGGGAACTGGTGGGGGTGGCGTACACATGCAAATAGAAACATCCTCAGACCATGCGGCTGCCATTGTCTTTCCCCGTCCCTCTCTGTCTCAAGCCAGACTGGAGACATGGCATCCAGCATGCTCCAGGGTGGGTGATCGCATCGCCCTCCACTCACATGTGGCAGCTGCACTGACCTGCAGCAGCATTAGCTGCTTTTACAGTGTGACAGCAGTTATCTTATGTTTTACATATGGTGCTGAAACTGTTACTCAATAATTTAAGGAGGCAAGATAGTCATTTTCTGCTCCTTTGCTCCTCTTCTCAATTACACTTCAGAAGAAAATACTGGACCTTTATCTCCACAACTAACATTTAGTTAGTAGTTCAGATTAAGATTTTTTCAAACATCTATAAAATATGATGTCTTGGAGTAGATTTAGCAACCTATTTGTCCAGAATCTAAGACAAACAAACCCTAAACCAAAAGGCGAATGACGCACCACATGAATGAAATGTACGCAGACAAAAGATGTCCACTGGTAATGCAGATGTTTCTGTTTTCTTTTGGTTTATTTATCTAAGACACAAACAAAGACACAATGGCTCCTCCAGCCTCTCTTGCTCTGGTAAAAAACAAAAATACATAGACCCTGGTGCATGCTGGTCCTATACCTGTCTACCTAAAACAGACCCGAGGTGCCTGTAGTGTTGTCAAATTCTAGCAAAAATGAACAACAAGTAAAAGAAAAATAATGTCTAAATAAAGAAAATATCTGGAATTAATCAGTCCCAAAGTAGTTTAAATTGTCTCCAACTAGGCAAGCAACAAAATGAAAATGCTGCCTAATGCATATATATATATATATAAATAAAGATACTTACTTCTTTACTTACTTAACTTTGAAGGTACGACCTTTACTTGTAATGAAGCACTTGTAGATTGAAGTATTACTTCTCGCTGTGTTATATAATGTTATTTAATATATTTGTGTTTTAGACTGCTGGTCAGACAAAACAAGCAACATGGACACATGTGAATAACTGTTAATTGTAATTCTATAAACATCTCCCCGTCATTCCAGTCCAACACAGATCGACTGCTCTGAAGCCATGTCTGTATGAGCAGCATAAAAGCAGCTTGTTAAAGATTTAATGTAGAACAGAAGAGCAGCAGAAAGTGGCCTGAGGGACGGTTAGAGGAGAGGGGAAGAGGAGACTCATTCATTGGTCACCAGGGGTACGGCACAGAGAGGATATCTGTGTCTTTCTTATCTCACGAGGGTTTGCAGCAATAGGAGCTTGTACACACACACACACACACACACACACACACACACACACACACACACACACACACACACACACACACACACACACACACACACACACACACACACACAACAACTGAAAAAGTGACTTTGTATGTATCGATGCAGATCACAAGACTTGTGCGTTGTGAGTATGATTCCCTTTCGGTATAACAGCCTTCTTAGCTCTATACACATTTTTTGTGTGCATCTTTTCACCAGAGAAAAAGTTGTATGGCAAGTTGGATTCTAATAAAAAAACCTTCATACCCGTTATGTATCTGTACACCACACTAATGTCCTCGTAATGACCCTGAAAATGTCACCTTACCTTGCCTGTGTCCATACAGTGACACTAAAGTCACAGTGTTGCTGCGGCCTTCTGCAAACATCCACCCTCCTTTCTAAAGGAGCCGCCAGGATCTCCTCTCTTCCTTTCCCTTACAATCCAAGCAGGCAGCCTGTGTCTGCTCTACCTCCTTCTCTCTCATGTTTGTCCTCCCCCCTCCTCTTTAAACTCTCTCTTCTCCTCCTACTGGTACTGATAGCTGGAGGGCTCACAATTCCCCCCCCCCCCCCCCCCCCTTCTTACCCTTCTCTCCAATCCTGCCACTCAGCCGGCCCTCTGTCTCCGTCTGTCTCTGCCACAGTTCGTGCTCCAGCCAGTAGTAGCCATTCATCCTCTTCCCTCTCCCACACACTGCTTGTTTGGAATCTCAAGGCCCTTCTGGGCTGATTCCCAGCACCAACAGCAGTGTTTCCTCCCCCCATCCTCCCTCCTTTCAATCTCTTATCTCTAATCTTTCACTCCACAGGTATGAAACCTACACTGGATTTCTGTGAAGATAGATGGAACCCAGAAGGAACGTCTGCAACTGTTGGCCTTGTTAGTAACTGCAGCAGGGCCAAAGGCAACATGGTAATGTTTTCAGATGTACTACAAAGCAATAAAGAAATGTAAAACTTGAAACATTTATTGACAAGGAATGTCGAAGACATCTTCCAAAAGAAGGAGCTGCACAACCTACAGTTGCCTCAAAGCTAGCTACTCTTCCATATCTGTATTTGACACATAAAGCCTATGTGCTGTAGCTATATTCAGAAATTCTTTATCATGTCTTTGAGTCAGTTTTCATGTCATGGGAACATACATTTTGTTCAATGAAAAAATTAATACTCTCATTCTTTAAACAATCTTAGTATTATAAAAGTAGGCAGATAACTTTTTTCCCAGTATTTACTGATTTAAACTGAGCTGTGAACTAAAGTGATCATTAAAGATAGCTATTACATGTATTTATAGGGGAGGTAAAGCGTTCTCACACTATTATTTACGAGCAATTACTTCATCTTGCTCTTAATATAAAAATATATATTTTTATGATCAACAATTGATTTAACAATAAAGGGTTAACGACAATGTATGTTAATTTAAGCTTCACAAGAATGCATTTATAAATTATAATAATTTCCTTCAGTGTTAAAGTCTGTTTTTACTTTTTGTCACAGTGATAATAATACTTAAGAGCTGTGTGAGACTTTAGTGCTCTGCATTTAAAGTAAGTAATAAGATCTTTGACAGACATATTTCCATCATTATGATACCAGCGTATCATAATAACTTAACTGCAGTTAATTTGAGCGTCAGTGTTTGTTCCTTTTAAATGGATGACTCCATTCAGAGCAACAATTACATTTGTATATAATCATATAAAACACATCTTTGCCAGGAAGATGTGCACTTTTCAAATGACAAAATAATATTAGAGAACCTGTAAATCCTAAAAAAATATTTTGCGTCCTATTCAATTGGAGATAATTGTGTGAATGACAAACTGGAGTCGTTCCTCCTTCACTACCAACACTCTCTGAAACGACCCCTGGTCAGCTCGATGCACACGAAGCAGGTGTTATAGTGAAAATTGCATCCCCTGATGGTTGTCGGTGTGTTTGAAATGTAGGTGGAGCCCTGCAGGTCCTGAAGGTGGTTTTCCTCGGCCTCTTTGCCTTGGGGTGTGTGTGTGTGTGTGTGTGTGTGTGTGTGTGTGTCTCTATATCTTTTCCATGTGTTGTACACGTGTGTCCATTTCTGTGCCTGCGTCCATGTCTGACCATGTGTTGTGTGTTTGCAGCAATATACATTTACTGTTGTGTTGGTAGCTTCAAGGCAGACCACTCCAGAGAGTAGAGTGTGTTTATTGAGGTTTTCTTTTCTTCTTTTTACGTCTTGCTTCAAGACAATGTTGCTGCTCTGTGCACACTCAATCTTTCTCTTTCCTCCACTCTCTTTGGGGTGATAAACCTCTTTACAATATCTAAAAAGCAGCAAAAATGTGTGTCTCAGGTAAAAACAATAATATAAGATAACATAAAACATAAAATATAAAACTAGCTGTCGAACTGCAACAAACCACAAAACCATTATTACCATGAAAAAAGCAACATCACTTGGCATGCCAGCTGCAGACCAGCGTCTGCTCTCTTCTCAAACCATACACAGTAAATGGCCGCTTACTGACTCATTATGAACCATAAAAAGCCATTCAAACATCATCAATGGGTTAAACTATTCCAATCAAGATGTCCTCAATGTTGGTGCCAGATGAGGAAGTAGGGCAATCTGAACTCACATTCAATAGATACAAAAGGGAAATCCGCAGGGCGACTGCATGTCTTGTCACTCAGACATAGTGAAGCCCTGTCAAGTGTCCGTGTCATGATCCGTCTTTTCCTCCTCTCCCTTGGCAGCGACACTGTACAGTCATTTGTGATGACTTCCCATCTCCGTGAGGCGTAAATATCACAAAAAGCGAGATATCCTATTGGTTCTTTTAACTAAATGTTCTCTCAGCGTGAAGTTGGATCTCACACAGGAAGTGTCACAGCTTGGCTGAAAGCACTGGGATATTTTCAACACTACTATGGCAATGCCTGATGGGATAATTGTGGTAATAAAATGCTTTTGTGGGTGGTGAAAAATCGCTGAGAACAAAAAATTCAGCCTTGGAGCCTTACACAACGCTATGGCGAATGTTTCACTTCCCAGTTTAGAGAAGGACAATATTGTTTTTAAAACATTTGTTTTTAAAGTGAGCTTTTACAAACACAATTTCACATAAACTCTAGCCTTTGCTAGATTGTTTTTAGACAGCTGAGATTACAGCTGAAGCTTTTGAGGAGAGTTTTGCTGAATGTTACGGTTATGACGGCATAAGAACCTGCGCTGCAGCGCGTGTTTAACTTTCTTAAAATCAGAGCAGTTTTTGATTCTAATAGTCAGTTTAGTGGATGCGGAATTTTCTTGGAATATGGAAAATAAATCCAAGGAACACGGTGCCTTTATCCAGAAAGACAGTTCAAAGCAATGCCGAATGAGAGATTGCACTGCAGCTAGTGGAACCGAGGATTGACTGGATGGGCGGCTGTAGCTCAGGGGGATGAGTGGTCGTCCCGCAACCACAAGGTAGCCGGTTCGATCCCCAGTCCCCCCATAGCTCACACGTCGAAGTGTCCCTGAGTAAGACACTTAACCCCTAATTGTTCCCTGTTGCTGTGACTACGGTGTATAGAGCAAAAATGTAAGTCGCTTTGGATAAAAGCGTCAGCTAAATGTAATGGATGGGACGTCATGACTGACTCTCTCTATGAGCAAAGCTTTAAGCAAATCAAGTTCAGGTCTACAGTCGGCAACAATGACCAGCAGCTGTTGTCAGTCAAAGTTAGCACCTCCTTGCACATTTACAAGTTTCCATGAAGCAGGAGTCCAAAAGTCCAAATCTAGACAATGAGCTGAAACTGTATACTGCATAATGCCTGATGCAGACAGCCATGCATGCAATGTTTGCTTACAGCATCACAAACACACAGAAGTGAACGGAAGGCTCAGCCAACTCTGCCGTCGATAGCAGCTGCGAGCAAGTGGTAAAGTAAAATGGAACGGAATAGATTCAACACACCTGCTCCGAAGTGAATCAGTCCATCTGGATTGTTGTCGGATTTTCCAGATGGCCAGTTCAAGAATGTTGGAAAGGTAATCCTTTTTTTGAGCCCGCATTCATTTCAATCAGTTGAAAAGAGAAGTCACATGAGCTCTTGGAACTCACTTAGTTGCCATTATTGGACCCATTACTGGCCGTCATAAAAGTTTTTTTTATTTCTCAAACAATTAAGAAAACACACACATTAAAGTGAGCCGTAAAGTCTGATGAAAGGGCAAAATCTTCCTGTTATTCTTGTCAATCCTTCAACCAACAGCAGATCATGTACTCAATTGCCAGGTGGGGAGTGAGGGTGGTCACATCACTACAGTATACTCCTGTATTACAAAGCCTTTAAACTGGACATTTACCCACATGTCACAGTGGCACACTTCTGGTGCAATTGCTGTACTGTGTGCTTTGCAGGACATTGTGTTCAGTGAATGAAGCCCCATAGTATTTGTGCCATTGCAACTACCACATGTATATGTAAGGGTTCTTCATTTAGTTTTTAAAATACTAATAATAGCAAAAGCTTAAAGTATACTGAGCCCCATTTGTGACCTCAGCACTTCGTATGTTATGTCCATCTGGCCGTCAGTCTGACGTTGACCTCCTGACTAGGGCCTGCACATGTTTTTTCCTCACCTGCCAGTGTCAGGTCACTGAACATTTTGATTTCAGAAGTGGCAAACACACAATATTGAGTGCCAGCCAATCAATATTGTGTGTTTGCCACTTCTGAAATCAATGTAGAACGCTTTAGAATGACCACTGCGTCAGTTGTGCCGCACAGTAGAAATGTAAAATATATTATGTAACCTTAATCCCTCACCATTTCTAATTTAGGAATCTTTAGGAATCTAATTTAATCAATCTTAATATAAGGAAAAGCTATTTGCCATGGTGGCAGGTGACCTAGAATTATTTAACTTGAACTATAAGTTCACTTGCTACAGATACAGCTGGTTCAGCACTGTTACCGTTGTTTCCACTGTTATCACTGTTAGCTGTGAGCCGTTGCCATTATTTGCCTTGTTAGGGCTCAAAGTGGCACTGTCATCAACACAGCCTCACAGGGCTGCTAGCATGGCTGTAGTCTTATAGACTGTACAGCTATAGTGCTGCAGTGAGTTTTGGAGTGTGCATTCATGATGATAGGGTATTACTCAGCGATAATGACAGGAGATGCAGAAGCTCAGCTAATGGCCACTCTTAGGCCTTTAGCCAGCCCCATTAAGCAGCAGTAATGGTGCAAAGAGCACACTACCCAAGGACAGGAACCCAGACACCCAGCTGAAGGGCACTTTGCACTTTTCAGAGCACAAGCATGGAGGAGTGGTGTCCTGGAATCCATCCATCCATCGCCCTGTGGTGTCAAAGGATGTTGATGACAGTAGTGTTATCATCCAGCTAATATAATTACTGATATATACAGTACTGTGGTATTTCCTAGACATGTATATATATATATGCACACAAAGTATTTTCTTCATCCTTCTCTCAAACACACAATATTTCACAATCAAACACAGACAGACTCATTTATTTCCCATTCCTCTTCAAGGATGGTCTAAATAAATAATCTCCCCTGTGCTTTCCTTTCCCGCCAGGAGTTTTCTGCCACATGCTTTTTGGAGCATAATGATGGGAGCTGATTCTCGCACCCCAAATGACAGTGGGGGGTTGTCGACTCAAGGTGAAGGAAAAGTCCAGAGGCAACAAAGACACAAAAGAGGAAATGTGAGGCACAGTGACAAAAGAGAAACAGAGATAATGTGGGGCGAACACTGCCTTAAAGAGAGAATAAGGGACTCAAGGTGAAGGAGAAGACGAGATAAGAAAAGAGAAGAAGAAAATGCAGGGGGAGACAGAGAATGATGAAATATTGAAAGAAACAAAGGAAAAAAGCAGACAGAGGAGGAGCAGAGGAGTTTTTTTTTTTACCAGACAGAGATTAACTCCCCTCTGTCAGACCACCTGCCTGCACTGCAGCACACATCACACTCAGCCAGCTGAAACTGTCTCGAGATAAATTGATTGATATCAATCAAATCAATAATTCAACTTCCAAGAAGCATTTAAGCTTCATCTTTATTTTGTCTTTATCCTGACAGCCATTTCCTCAGATGTAATGCCAGTGAGCTGTCATTTACCGCATCCTCATACCTGCAGATTATACTTTTATATCAAAGTTGACTTTTAAGACAGGAGCAAAAACTGTACTCATTTGATTTTGTTGAACAGTTTTCATTATATACATGGTGGACATCTGGCTGAGCAAAGATATTATGTAAAGATGATTGAAATTGTGCTTTAGGAGAAAGCTTGCAGACATTTTGGAGAAGCGACACTAAAGAAAGTTGATTTATGTCATATGTCATAATACACAAATCTCATCAGCTCTGAAATTAAATCCCTCTGGCGGTGTTTCAAATTGAGAAAGCCAAATGGCACCGGGCCAAAGACGCAGGAGCACTCAGATTATTAAAATCAATCATTGAAGTAAAACCACAGAAACATTTCTGTCAGTTATGATTTCGGATCTGTTAAGATATTGCACTCCAAAACTTCAAGGTGATTGCGGAGGGAGCACGTTGACTGGCATCACAATTACCTCTTGTGAGTGAAATACCAACAGTAGCTCTGTCTTGGCTTATTCTAACCAAACAGTTCCTGGTATTTCCTGAGAGGAACTGCCAATTGGGGAGCTCCCCAGAGCACGAAATACCTTTGAGGGCTTTCTATTTGTTTGCGTACAAATGGGAATGCTAAGAACAAGGATCATTCCTAATACTTGGGGTGCAGACACCATAAAAATGGGATTTCTATTAACAATAAAAAAGTCCCTCTGGTCCAAAAACTGCTGAGGTGTGCTTGTGTCTCGGTGAGAGAGATGATGGTGCCTGTTCCTTCATCGGATATGAGGTGATCAAACTTTAGCCCACGGTTTGTTTAGGAGCTGAACTTTGACTGTGACTTCACTGTCAACATAAAACGCCTAATTACTCCTAAAAAAACATTCGGAAAAGAAATCCTAACCAGAGGATACAACATGGAAAGATTGAAAAAGTGAGCTGCCCGACGTTTTGACTTTGCGTCATTATAGACGCTAAAAGGGTAGTCTATCTATTCGTTGGCTCAAATAGATGGCGGACTTTTACTCAGGGACCAGTGTTTGTGACCCTTGTGAAACCCAAAATTGTGTCATTTCTATTGACAGCATTGTCTCAATGTGTCACTGAGTCGCATCACATTACGTCAGTAGCGTAAGTTACGTTGCGGTCGATCGGCTCAACTGTGTCAATGACCAGATGGACTGAACACCCGTTTGCTATCTCTACCGCCTTGATCTATTTTCCGCTGTGTCCTCTCACTCTCTCTTTCTCTCATTCTGTCTCCATCCGCAGGATTGATTGGATGGATGAGCGTGAAAAAGCGAACCTAGACAGGGAAGGTGGCCAAGCTAAGTGCCAGACCATCTGCCTGGCCAAGGACTTCTCCGTTCCAGACAGTGGCCGATTAAACCTTGGCAACAAGGACTTGTGCTGCTAGAATACTGATCTTCCTATCATTTATGTGATACTGCTGGGAAAGACATGAAAGAATATGATAATTAATCCAAGAAGGAACTGAATCAGAAAGATCAAGTAATCATCAACCCAATAGAAAATGAAAAAAGTTTGCCAACTTGGTGCAAAAAAATACAGTTACAAAACAAAGTTTTTTTGAATTTTCAAGGTATTACGTTAATTAAAAATATATATATATATATATACGCAAGTAAGTTTGTACATGAAATGCACAGAATAACAGTCTAAAGCCTCACTGGTGGTTGCTAGAAACTGCAACGTTCCTGACAGCTGATGGCATGGACATTTTTGTATTGTCTGGACGGTAGGACTAAAAATATAAAGTTTGTTCTGAGCGTGATACGAACATACAATAAATTGGTTTATCTATTTGTGAACAGCAAATGTTAGAAAAATCCCCTAAAAGATTATGAGATACAGTATACTGAGTTGACATTTTGGCACGAGAGCGGTGCAACATGAAATTGAGTATCCGGCATTGAAGGAATTCATCCTCTGGGGACATTTCATGGTCTGCTTTATAGATTAAAATTGTTTTTATTGTGTACAGGTGGTCATTTTTAAACATAATGCTGATGCTTTGCAAATAAACAGGGATTCACCAGAAACTTGAGGGATCATCACCTTGAATTTTCACGGCTAACTTCTCTCCGGTCTGTCCAGTCGTATTTGAGATGTCTTGCTACGGACCATAAGTATTGATTAACTGACGGACAGAAGGTGCAGATTCCGGATACCAGTAGCGGAAGGGTATTATAGAGCCATTTGTCTGATGCAGTTACCCAGGGCAATGAGATAACGAATGTCCTTGTACAGGAACCTCATACACGTCAATGTCATATTAGAGCACCAGGTCAGTTCTCTGTAATCTCTTTATAGTTACTCACAATTTATAGACTAGTTGATTAACATTTAAGGAGGGTCCAAGGAAGAAATGCAGACTGTGCTTGCACTGTATATTATAAATTAATTTATCATTTGGCAAAGGTGAGGTGTGGTTTGTTGATGTTGGAGGAGAAATCCAGTAGCCAGAGGACAGCAATAAAAAAAAAGCAGTAAAATTTAAGAGAGCATACCAAGATAAAGCTTCTTCCTGCGATAAGAGCGCTAATTGGGCCACAAGATTGTTCTCCTTCTGTTGGTTCTTCAACACAAATGAATGTCACATGTCGCAGTCTATTATCATAGGCAGGATACAAAGAAGGGCAAATCTGTGAGAGACAAACGTTGGCACCTTTGCCAGGTTTAAAGTGGGGGCAGGGAAACTCCAGATGTTCCCGTTTATCCAGAGCGGCGGTTGTGACGAAAGACTTCTAATGGGGTTTTCTACCACAGTAAGCAGGTTAAACCACAAATATGGTATAGAAATCAAGCCGGTGTAGCTCATGTGTGTACTGTGCATTGAGAGGAGTGCTGTTTAAAACTACCATATGAACTCCTGCACATCTGGGATCATTTATACAGTGTCTCTTCAGTATTGTCTCTCTCAGCTTTCTGTTTCAATCAAGAAAAAGAAAAAGAAGAAAAAGGCATACCTACTCAACATGTGCACACACACACAGAAGGGAAAGAGAAAGAGAAGCAGGCAACAGTAATCGCCTTTGCACACATGTGTGAGCTTGTAAAGCAACATTTGAAATGACAGTATTCCCATATGTGGGTGAAGGTTAATGTGTTGTGAATTTGACCTATTTCCAAGGAGCCACTCTGTTGATGAGATCACCCCGAGAAACCTAACCACAGGACTGCAGTACTAATGCTGTTGTCATTCTCCATCCATATACATCCATATGCTTATTATATTTTGTTCCATTTATTAGAAAGTTTATATAAGAGCAGGCCTCTCGCATGGCAGCACAGCCTTTGTCTAGCTAGCAATAAGTTGGATATCCATCACTGGTCACTCATGCACATCTTTCCAGTCTGTTGCATTGATCTAGCCTGTCAATTGGACGTCTACAGTACAGGAGACCTACGTGTCCCAGTTAAAATAGGCAGCTGTAAGACACAAGACCTCATTTCACTATATCCTCTATGGGGACTAATATTTAATTTTGGCCGTCATTCCAGAAGGGATTTGTTATTGGCACCATCTACTCCCAGCTGGATCTGCTCACATCCAGAGTAATATTTTAGCTTACGGTTTAATCTTTACCACCCTCCTTTCCGTGTATTACAGTGGTTTGGTTGGACGAGGCAGTAATCTTGTAAAACGGATCAGTGATGTTGCAAATCAGAGTACACAGTTATTAGACATATTAAGAGCTGATCTGTATGACGAGGTTGTCATTTAAAAAAATATTTTGTGTGAATATGACAATATGAGTATTTTCTAGTAATGTTCAAACAAATAATGCAATACAGTAATAATAAATAATGCAAAACAATACGATTTCAAACACCGACTAAAAATGTCTTCTCACCAGTGAGCTTAGAGCTCATGATACGGGTATGAACTGAGGCATAAAGTGAAGTTCAGTAAAGTTAAATTTAAATAGAATCTCTTATTATCACCAATATTGATATTTCATATTTGCACTCTTTTCTACTTTGTACTGCAACGGCTGCACAACAATTTCCTTTTGTACAGTTCTATCCTATCTTACCATAACTGATTAGCAGC
The DNA here is from genome assembly GCA_038501785.1 of Myoxocephalus aenaeus. Classification (NCBI taxonomy): domain Eukaryota; kingdom Metazoa; phylum Chordata; class Actinopteri; order Perciformes; family Cottidae; genus Myoxocephalus; species Myoxocephalus aenaeus. The sequence goes on along the minus strand of JBAMJR010000151.1, from coordinate 1,101,704 downwards.
GACATGGCATGGGAAAACATGTCAGAAACCAGGGTGAGACAGAGCCTCTTAAATTGCGATGTAAAGAAGTGTGACGTGTGCTGCTCACAAGCAAAATTAGGTTCTCTCGTATGCGTGAACCTCATATTGTTGTTTGCGTTATTGTTCAAATAAAAATGAACCAACATATACAAATACATGACACACATGAAGGTCTTTTCTATCTTCTTAACATCATAACAACTCATATGGACTGCACTGAATTAAGTTACTTATTGAAGTCATCATTATACAGTACAACTTACAACCAAATAACATAACAAGCAACTACCAGATTTCTGCACAGGCTGCAAAAAAATACAGCGCATTTATTTTGGGAAATAATTGTAAATCCCAGGCAGGCCTGTCCACGCAGTAGTTAAGCCTCCCACCAGTTTTCATGCTATCTAAATTACCTTGATATCCTTCTGTGGTTTCATTGGTGTGAAGACACAGTGGCTCCCTTTTAAATGTATTTTCCAGTCCAAACCACCTGCAGTTCTACAGTGTCATAAGGTTAATAATCGAGGGATACCAGCGTCACCTAGCATTGCTCTGCAGCAGCAGAAAGATAAGGGCTGTGTGGCAGATATATGTGCAGACTTAAAATAAAGATTAACAGTAAAGCTTCCCATTCTGTCTAACGCTGCGACCTGCTGTATTTCCTTTCTTTGCTGCTATCCTCAGCACCTTCCCACTCGAAACCACAAGATCTTTCCCCCCCGACTATGTAGAATAATGTCTTTTTGCCTTTATTAGGGGACCACAGCTCCCATTCTTCAGGGTCCGGAGCATTGCCAGGCTGACATAAGGAACGGATAGACTTGCAGGAAAATAACCAAATACTTGTCTGGCAGATTATTCAATGATGATTATTCCATAGGATTCTGGCCAACTACTGCTCAACTTAATTTGTGTTTGTGGAAGATTTTTTTAGGCCGTCAACATAATTTCGCTTCATATTTACAATTGTGTGGGCAGAGATGTTGTCTTACAAATGATGTGTTAGCATATAACTGCATGCTTATACATGCAGCAGAAAAAGAACAAAATGGGCTCATTGGAGTATATGTTTTCCTGATTTGGTCATACAACTCATGAGAAAACAATATCTGTGTCTCTTTGGCATCCTAAATCTTTGGCTTTTCTTCACCAGACACATGTCAAAACAAAACGGCGAGCTGAAAAAGAGCTCAGGATGAGGGATCGGCACTACTAACAACCCTTTTACGTGAAAATAAGTTGTTGTATTCAATATTAATGCCAAAAATCGACTTCAATGGTGCTATATTTTTTGTATTCCCTAAACTAACGTTTAGTTGCATAACGTTAACCAATTATCATCTAAACCCAAAAGTCATAAAACTGTTGTTTTTCTGGCCATTAGGTAAGTTTTTTATGTGGGATTTAGGATCCAAATCTTTCTACTTCATCGCTTTCCACGAACCCTCTATATAAATAAATGAACTTGGCACATCAGCATAGACCAGCAAACCCTCTCAGCTGCAGTCGCCACCCACAGTGAAGAAGCAAAGCGCTGGAATGCAGACATAGCTGACTCTCAGCTGGTGAATCCGTCCAGTAAACAATAACACACTGAGAAATGCACACCGTAGTTCTCCATACGATAATGTGCTGTCCGCAGGATTTCCCTCTGCAATGGGATTTGTTGTCCTTTAATCCAAAGTGTTTTGATCTCCTGAACACAAATTCAATACAACATTATAAAAATTTGGGATTCAGAGCATTAAAATAGTCCCGATTCACACGCCGTCGTCACGGAAGCGTAGCACCCGCCTGCCAGTTCCACCCTAAGGTGCACACTGTTAGCTCTGTCAGCAGCTTTGTCGTTTTTTACACTGTTCGTGCTGTTAGCATCATTTGCTGCCATGTTGAGAGCCATGTAGAGTCAACTATTTTTCTCTTTTCACTGTCAAACTAAGTAAGAAAGTAGGTTGTAGCTTTCTAGTAGCTTTCTAGAGAAAGGAATGTGCAGGGGCAGGACACACCCCTTGTAAAGTAGCCTCAAGCATGTTAATTCATCTTTTTTTTTTTGAGAATTCTACATGAATAAGCAATTTATCAATATGTGTCATTGTTGCCATAAAACAATGTAGTAAAAGCTCTATGAATAGTCATTTCAACTGTTCATGAGTCCACAAGTAGCAGAGAATACAGTTCATGCTTGACATGACTGGAGAAATATGAATTCTAATTTTGAAACTTTGTTTCTCGTCTCTGTTGTTGGACTGTTTTCTCTTTAGACAGACAGGCATACCCACTGTGTCACCATAATGACGGCAATGGAAATCCACACATTAAGAACAGATTCTCCAAATATGAGGACCGGCTGACATTTTACATTCCTCATAAAAATATGTGTCAAAAAACTCTGAAAAAAACTCTGAAGGAAGAATCAGACAACAGCTCTGATAAATCTTAAAATGTCGCTGCCTACACAGAGGTCTGCAAGACAAATACAAAGTACCTTTCAAATGCTCAGAACAATCAACCACCATAACTAATCAGCTGTAAAAGACATTTTTATATGTGTTACTGTTGTGTATCTAATTTTTTGGGAGCATTGAGATCATAGCACAGCTTGTAGAATGGTTATACGAAATATGTTACATACAAAAGGAGATTGAATAGAGACATGTAGTAAGAAAGAGCGCACGAGGAAAGGAAATACAATTTGGACTGCCGAAAGACTGATGTCTATATTTACACTGCTATCAGTGCCCATAGGCAAAATACAGAGCTGAATCTGACCCTGATGAACACCCCTGTGGATGTCTATGTGTGTGAGAGAGAGAGGGAGGGAAGAGAGAGAGAGTGGGTGGTAGTATCATCCTTCATGGATGTGCCCTCACTCGTTGCCCCACTCCCCACTCATTGCTCTTTTATGTTCACTCATCTCTCGACCATCTCAGTCTGTGCAGAATACAGTTCTACCGACACAAAGATGAATTCATAGTCATGTGTGTTCAAATGTGATATGTCACATGTTTCAAACCCGTGATTTACCGGCGAGACGTCATACCCGACAACCTGACCGCGTGCGATGAAATAAACAAATCACAAAACATTAGGCGTCGTCACCGTTGATGGAGTTGACGTTGCACAAGCAAGCAAGATAACGAAAACACAGCCCCGGTATACAGCATCGCTATTGTCAGCCTCTGGCCTGTAGGAATGATGTGGCATAAAACGACACTTCATCAAGTCTCCCAACCAGGCAGCTACTGTTCCAGTGAGAAAAACGCTGCCTCCCCCCCCCCCCCCCCCCCCCGGTCCTCACTGCAGTGACACTGCAATGGCCCACATCGTTGACATGTATTGACCGCTGCAGCTTCACTGCAGTGACACTCAACATAAATACAGGGTGCATTCCTTTCTCAGTGCTTCTGTTCACCAAACTGAACAATGTAAACTAGAAGAGCTCTGTATATTGAGTCAAAGTGACCATTAAAAGGGACGGTTGGTTTCTGGGGATGATTCCATTTTAATACAACATGAGTCTTATGGCCATTCGGTTACAATCATGCGGTTCTCAAGTCATTTCTGAGACTAGTAACACGGCAACATCACCAAACCAGTCTGATAAGAAAAGAAGCATTAGAGCAGTCAGAGAATAGCTAGTCGCGTTTCTGGTATTCAGCCGACCCTCGTTGATATAAATGGGATGGACAATATAATAGAAACCCCAGTATAACGTTGTGTTTTCTGATATAAATAACGTCCTTACAGCTGCTGCAGGCCATTCAATCTATTTCATTGTGCCACAGACAGAGACTATGTGACAAGAGAGCCTCTTGTGCAACTCAGTTGTTATGGCCACAGGAGTTTTAGGACCCCAAGGAGGGAAAATAAAGACCAAGACAGACAGATTGCTCAACATAAAATACCAAAAGGACATTCACAAGAGGGGAGAAGAGCAAATTAGAGATTGAGAAAAAGAAAGAAAGGATGAATACGAGAAAGGAAGAGGCTAATCACCACGTTTGAATCCATCTAGGAGAGTGATCAACTCTGCAAAAACCTCTTAGCGATTAATTTCAACTCATACTAAATCGTAGCGCAAATGGGGGTGAGAAAAAAAGAAGTCTTAAATGCAAATTCATTTTTGAGCTGAAATTTCTTTTGAATACCAGACGATGGGCATCTTCAAGAATTCAAGGATCAT